>JABSTT010002556.1:0-39116 GCA_013339685.2 Hyalomma asiaticum | reverse complement strand
GACGTGCAGCTCCCTTCAACGCGGCAGTAAGGGAGTCATTGACACAGGTAAAGGGTGACGTGTTTGCTGTGTTGGTCGTAGTGGTTAGTGGTTCTGATACTTGACTCTTGACCGGAAATATGCGGATTCGACGACGGCCACGACGTTGCGTTACCATTTTAGATGGAGGCGAAACTAGTAGATACTGCGACGACTTCAGCTGGCGACAGTCAGACCGCCCCAGTAAAAGACAATAATAGGAGACTCCGCACTGACAGACATCTTCACGGCTGTCTCTCACGCTCTCTCAAAGCGTTTCTGCGTAGTCTAGCAACATAACGTCACAATCGAGCAGGCGCCTGCATTGTTGCAGTGTGAAGAGAAGCGAGGACGGCGTGGGAAAGTGCCGTTCCTGCAGAGCTCAGCAATACGGGCACGTCGCCCAACGTAATCCCCAAGCTACGATAGCACATTGCCACTTCTCGATTGCTGAGTGGCATGAGGGGTGTGGGCTGCGCTTCATTCGAAATCGCTGAGAAGCCGGACGGGACCTGATGTGAATTAAAGAGTACGCAAACCGATAAGAAAATTGCTCTGGACCATGCGTACGGGTCCATCAGTTCGCGTTTCGCTTTACCCCCATCTTCTATATATAACATGCAAATAAATCTTTCTGGTCTAATCATGCATTTGTTGAGGCAATAGATGTGGTGCTCAGCAGATGAGACAAAGAAAAGAAACAACCTACACGGGCGCCAACAACTTCCAGCTGTTTAGTCGTAGAGAACATCGCTGAGTTTTGCACAGGGTGTCGAGCAAAGTAATATTTTAGATATGAAAACACAGCGAAAATAAGTGGAACAAAAGACGTCATCGCAGACCAAAGACCGGATGGAATATAGGGATGTGAACAATTAGGCATTCACAGGGGAACATGAGTGCATTGCACCACCAAACAATGTATAGGCAAACCAGGTGGCGCGCAGATAAACTACGATTTCTGCAGGCTATATTTCAAGAAGAGAACATTTTTACCACTTAAAAGAATTGACGGCCTGCTAGTGCACTGACTGTCTGCCTTTTTTATTAAAGCGTCTCGATTGTGCACGTTTCTGGGCGGCGGTTCGGTTTCCTCAAGAAAGTGGTTTGCCTGAGGTGGGGCATATATCCGCAGCGCCTGCAGTGGTCTGCCAAGTGGCGCTTGATGCCGCTGACTTCCAGATCGTGCTTCCTTGCGGGATCGTGAAAGAGTGCCTGTTTTCGCGATACGCACCATACCGCATCTTAGTGGAATTACAGACAAGTTTGCTGACACACTGGTGTATGGTGTCGTGCATCTTGGGGCAAGCAGCCGGCTGTTTAGTTGCCATCAAAGGCAAATCTCGGCCAGCTTGCACGGGGCGGAGAAAAAATGCGTACATTGTATTTTGCGGTGACTTTCTTATATTGAGCGAGCCCCGCCACGGTGGTCCAGTGGCTATGGTACTCAGCTGCTGATCCGAGGGTAGCGGGATCGAATCCCAGCTGCGGCGGCTGCATTTCGATGGAGGCGAAATGTTGAGGCCCGTGTGCTGTGCGATGTCAGTGCACGTTAAAGAACCCCAGGTGGTCGAAGTTTCCGGAGCCCTGCACTGCGGCGTCTCGCATGATCAGAGCTGGTTTTCGGGCATTAAACCCCACATAACACCAAATTACAGCGTAAGCTGTTATGAGATCACAAGAAGGGCCGTTTTTGGCGCCGTAGTTGTCCGCCGCCGCCGCCACTAGTCTCCGTAACCGCTATCGCGCAAATTTAGGAAAAATAACCAGGACCGAGGAGGATTCAAACCACGTCATCTGCGTGGATTCGAACCCAAACTCTCTGCGTGGCAGTCGAGCATCCTACTACTGAGCCACGCCTGTGCTTAGAAACCCTCGCTAAAAAACCGAAACAGATATAACGGCTGCCGAAGAATCGCATTAACAAATGTAATGTTACGTGGCAGGATAATAATACGCCAGTACACGTCGGGGAAAGTGGATTGCATATAAGTTCGAGGAATCATTTGAAAGAACACAGGGCTGCATGGTTTGTAGCTCTGCACACATTACAGAGGCATCATCAACATCATCATTATGAAACATCTTGTTAACGAACTGCCAGCATGGCTTCAGGAAAGGCTACTCCACCACGACAGAACTGTTAACTGTAATTGATAGTTTTGCGAAAACATTGGATAATAATGGTCAAATCGACGCTCCTTTTTATACTTTAGTAAGGCATTCGACAGAGTAGTTCACAGTAAACTTGTTCAAAAACTCAGAGATTACAGTCTTCCTAGCATTATAGTTTCTTGATAGCAGCTTATCTTTCGGATCGCGTGCAGTTTGTCACTATTGAGGGCAACAACTCGAGCTGTCTTCCAGTGACATCCGGTGTACCCCAGGGTAGCGTCCTCGGGCAATTGTTGTTTTTGGTTTACATAAATGACATTGTCAACGTTGCTACACCTGGCACACAAATCAGATTGTTTGCAGATGATTGCGTTTTATATCAGGAAATAACTACAGTGCATAACCAACCGACCTCGAGAAAAGTTTGCACACAAACAAGCGTGGTGTGACAGATCAGGCATGGCTTCAAACAAAGACAAAACAGTCTGTCTTCGTTTCACAAGGAAAAAAAAGCCCGTTAAGATACACCTACACACTGGCCGCCTCACAGCTAAAAGAAGTTGAAAATTGAAATAAGTTGAAGTTGAAATAAATATCTAGGTGTAACATTCTCAAACAACTTTTCGCGGAATTTATATATTAGTAATATATGTCCCTCAGCTTTCCGTAAACTTTGTTTCCTGAAACACAAGCTTAAAAATTCACATGCCCACATTAAACTACTGAATTACATTACTTTCATTAGACCGAAGTTAGAGTGTACTTGTATTACATGGGATCCCTACACTAAACACAACATTAAAATAATAGAGACAACCCAGAGAAAAGCTGTTCGCTTCATTTACTCTAAGTTCAAGCACACCTATTCCACCACACAGCTGATGGCAGAAAATGACATCCCCCTCCTAGAAACACGAAGGCAGATTCTCCGCCTCAATTTCCTACAATCACTCATTAAACGTGAATTATCCATCGACCCCGCATTATATGTAACACCTCTGTCCACAAGGCGTACACGTCACGATCACACACCCCTCATTTCGCTAGGACAGATATTTACAAATATTCATTTTTCCACAGGACAGTGTTGGAGTGGAATTCCAACATGTAATGAATGAACCATTTTAAGTTACCACAATACCCGCGTTATGTGCTGTGTTTCGATTTTGTATGTTTTCTTTGTGCTTTTTCTTCTTCTTGTTCTTTTCTGTCTTTTATTGTTGTTAATTATGTTGTAATTGTAGTACTGCATTTCTTTTATCATACGCAGTCTGAGTGCCTTTACTGAGTTGACTGTGAAATTTACGCATTCCTATACTCACTGTATTGATATTTTGGTAGTGTATTTCATTTTTTGTGTGTGCTATGAATGCCATTCCTGCATGGACCGAATTCTGGTCTGCAGTGTGTTATAAAATAAATAAAAATAAAAATAAGTAAATTACGAAACGCTACCTTTTGAAGCAGTTTTGTCGTATCGTGCCATGCATCACGCGGCAGGCGACGTGCGCAGCCGCGCCAGCAACCTGACTTGGCTCTTCGATACACCTGATGGCGCCTTCTCGCAAGGTGCGGACCGCGGCTGAAGAAGCGAATCGCAGAGCTACGTGCCCGGCTGCAGCAAGGCTACGTCGGACACAACAGACAGCTGTGCAGAGAGAAGCCGAAACCGCGGCTCGACGTCGACGCCGAGCCGAGAGTTCAGTTCGTTTTCGAGTAAACGAGGCCAAGAGTCTCTCTAAGACGTGCAGTTATACAGATTTGCACGTTAAAATACCGCAGTAATTATTGCGTAGTGGGTACTTCCCTACTTGGCGAAATATATAATAGTTATGGCGCAGGTGATGCCTGTCACTTCTACTTGCACTAGTTTCCTCAAGCGTTTAAAATGGCCTTTAAGAAGGTCGCTCCTCCAGCTTACGCTGTCACTGTCCTGCGGTTCCGCGCAGGCCTGGATCTTTTTATATTGTGCAAGAGCAGATGTGTATGAGGATTAACCTGCGTGGACACGTCTTCTTTGGCTTCCAGCACGTTCTTACCCAGCTTTAGCTTATGCGGGAGGCTACCGCCCCCGCCGTGATAATGGAGAAAGGAAAACTAGCGCCTTGAAATCGCCTAATCTGACTTTTAATTCCCGCAGAAAGCTGGTGCTGACGTGACTTGATTGCCGCGGAAATGAGGCAGGTGGTGGCTATTGCTCTTTTGATCAGTTTATAATGTGCGCTCTCCAAAGGCAAGAGGGCCTTCGTAGTCTAGGCTTATGTATCCACACGCGTTTTCCTTTGTAAACAAATATGAATGTCCAAAAGTGGATTGAATCATAGCAGGGCAATTCGCAGGTGAAGTCTATTCCCCCATAGACTTTAAGGAAGGTGTTAGTTCAGCAACAGCCACTCCAAGGCTAGGCTCAGTTGCCTATAAAACCACAAGATAGTCACCAACGTACCCTTAAATCTTAACTACGCTAGTAAAACATATATTGGTATTATTGCGCTTGTCAATGAATGAGAGAAAAATATCGCACAAGTCTAGGAGTACAGAACATTCGGTGCATAACCCGCATTTTTTAACACGTCACCGCAACCATGCTGGTCACGAGAATTCCCTTCTTCATGCAGGCCGCCCTACCGTGGATCACCACATCAGTGCCTTTGTGCTTCGGAGGCAGCGTTTGAAACCTGGACCTCCATTGAGACGTTTGGCGACAGCCCTCCAGCACAGTCAATGCAAGCAATGCCGGGTCTTACCCGCTGCCTTCATCCTGGGGATCATTCCCACATGAGGTAACCAAGTGCTACGCTCTGCGCAACCGCATCGGGTGGACTACATACAAATACCGCCTACGCGCTACAAGCACTTGGGGCACGCCACCGCAACTATGCTGGTCACGAGAATGCCCTTGTCCATGCAGTTTGGTTACTTGCCGAATTCGACTTGCATTCGCTCCGATAATGCATTTCTGCTTGCGGTGTAGTGCCCCACCGACCCCATTGATTGCCTTCGAAAATCATTGTCCATTACTCGCTACCACTGGGAACACGGCCAAAAATAATAAAACGTGATGACAAGTACGTGCACCTGGTTGCGCATTGTATAATGTATAGCTGTGATGCAGGATTCTCCGAGACTAAATTCTGGGCAGAAGCAAAAGAAAAACTGCACGTGAAGTGTTAGAGGCCTTCTACATAGAAAAAGACAAGGACCAATGTGTAAGCACCCCGTCGCTATCTCTGTTTCCCAGTGAATTCCAGTTCATCAAACCTAGACTGTGACATGGAAGGAGAAGGAAGAAAATGTATGTCGTGATTGTGTGTGTTGGCTTCATATGATGTTAATGCGCGCATGTGCCACATGTATATATTCAAGCCTTCGTGCGATCAATAAATCAGTTGGAAGTGAGCGCTGTACGTGGTTGATGTGTGGGTGTGTGTGTGGGTCGATGTGTCGTGTGGTTGCGCTCAAAATAAGTTTTGGACACTGTATCAATGCCTATGTCGTTTGCCATCTACTGGTGTTAGCATAGGATGCTCAATTGAAACCTGGACATTTTGAAATTAATCCTACATTCTCGAGTCCATCGCTATGGCTATGTCCCGCATTGAAAGCTCGCAAAATACTGTATTAAGCGAACTCGCGCTGATTTGCGCCGCTCAGTCAAAGGCTGAGGAGTCAATTTCCAGCCTTTCTTCGCGAGTTGACGCCCTAGAAAAATTGACACAAACAAGGCAGTTAGATAGCCTAAGCTCTGCAGCCGCCTCAATTATTGTTAAACTTACCTCACATATTAAGCTACTTCAGAACAAATGCCACGACACCGAGAATCGTCTGCGACGCTCAAACTTGCTGTTCTTTGGTATTGCCGATAAGCAGGATGAAACGTGGTCACAGTCTGAGTCAAGTATCCTTTCGTTCTGCCCCCGGGAGCTCGATATCACCGTTAACAATAAACGTATTGAGCGAGCCCACAGACGTGACCATTTTCGTCCAGGAAAGAAAGACCACCCAATAAGTGTCAAACTCACGAGATTTAAAGATGAAGGCTAACTTCTGTCTTCCAGTAGAAAGCTAAAAACTCCTTTTCTATCCGAGATTATTCCGCACGTGTGCGCCTGGCAAGAAAGAAAATTTTTCATTTGGTCAGTAGAGTTCTACTTCTTTTAAAATACATTTTGACAAGTTTACTATGAGCAACAAACAGCTTGTTTCCGATGCTGGAACTGATTCCTTCGCCGAACTGAATTCATAGCGCTCACCACAGTTACCCGTATCCTTTGTACACCAAAATTGGTAACCCCCACGTGCGCAAGCCCTGCCTCAAGAAATAAATCGGCATCGGTTTTCCTAACCAAAGACGCTGCCGAAGCTATATTGCATGACAATTGCACAGATATTGCCATTTTTGCTGTAACTTGGCTCTCTACTGACATACGGGATTACGAACTTTTGCAAGGTAAGCAATCCTCTTTTCTTCAGCGTGACTTACATCATCGTAGGGGGGGGGGGGGGCGGCGCGATGGTCTTTGTAACAGTACCCTGGTTTCTTCTCCAGTTGCAATTGTGACCAAAAGCGAAATTCTTTGTGTGAACATTTCATTTGCTCATCGCACCACTATTATCATAGCCTGCTACCGACTACGTGATTCTGATCACTCCTTAATTAACGACCTAAGTAGCATTTTACTTGATATGCAGAACCAGTTTCCCAGTGCTAACCTCATGGTTTGTGGTGATTTTAACTTGCCAGACATTGACTGGATCAACATCACTGCATCTTCGCGTCATTCCAGAGATTTATTGGATCCTATTATCTTTTTGAACCTTGCTCAAACTATTGGAATACCAACTCGTGGCAGTCACACTGTTGATGTCCTTGTGTCGAATCCTGAGCTGATTCAGTCATTATCATCCATCGCTGGCTTTAGTGCCCATTGTTTAGTTATTGTCAGCCTTGCAATTTCCATTCTTCACGGCAACGTTCCGTAAAGTACATTCGCGACTACAAAAAAGCAGATTTTGCCGAATCAATGAAGAAATGACGGTATTTCTTCAACAGTTTGAACAATCAACTCCTCTGTCTGTCTGTCGATGAAAACTGGTATTCTGTCGATGAAAACTGGTATTCGTATAAAAAGTTATCTCGCTAATAGAATCACATGTGCCCTTAGTTTTCATTCGCGGTGATGCCGGGAAGCCATGGTTTACAAATTCAGTAAGAAAATTGTGCAATAAGAAAAAGCGACTATACAAGGAAGCTACCCAGGCAGCACGCAACGTAGGGTCGATATTGGTTTTATTGCGGCAAAGTTCGGCCCATCCACGGCCTAATGTTGCCGACAGCGACCCAGTATCGGCCACGCCGCCGTCAATGACTGGCAACGTCGGGTTACTATAGCCGCTGCCCCGCCGATATCGGCAGCCCATATCGGCGGGGCAGCGGCTATAGTAGCCCGACCGCTGCCCCGCCGATAGTAGCCCGACCGCTGCACCGCGGTCAGGCCCTCAGCAAAATACTACACTGGCAAAACAAAGGCAAAGACGGCCGTCGACGAGCCAATGACGCGCCTTTCGCTCCCGCGCACTGTGTTCACCAGACGGTGAGCTGGCAACCAGTTCGCTTTCGCTTGCCGCGTTTGACCTTTTCCGGACGCTCCTCGTTTATGGTAGGTTTGCGCAGGGCTCTTACAAGTACTACATGTGTCTACGGAGAAATTTGAGTCGTTCGATATCTTTCGCCTGTGTGCAGCTGTCGAGGTTTTCTGTGCAGTGTCGTTGTGCCGCTGATGTCTACAAGCAGTGGGTTCATGTGTGCTGAGAACTCAACCTATCTAGCGCCTTTCGATTCTCCGTGTTGCCGCTTAAGAGTTGCACAGCTTCGCGAAGACAGGTATCGCTTTCGAGTTATACCGTTTCCTATGACTGAAGGACCAGGACCAGGCCTGCTATAAGGTGTGGTTCATGCCCCGCCACGGTGGTCTAGTGACTATGGTACTCGGCTGCTCATCCGAGGGTCGCGGGATCGAATCCCGGCCGCGGCGGCTGCATTTCGATGGAGGCGAAATGTTGAGGCCCGTGTGCTGTGCGATGTCAGTGCACGTTAAAGAACCCCAGGTGGTCGAAATTTCCGGAGACTTCCACTACGGCGGCTCTCATAATCAGAACTGGTTTTGGGACGTTAAACCTCACAAATCAATCAATCAGGTGTGGTTCATGTGCCAATTATTATTATGTCTTGAGCCAGTGGTTGTGGTTCTTCGTTTACAAGCAGCACGCGTGCCTTCGTATACAACGGCAATGCTTCTACTGCTGCGTGAGTTCCTGTATAGGGGCAAGGATTTGAAAGTGTCGTTTATTCGATGGGATTATTTATCCATGGAGCCCGGCAGCACTAGCATATGCCCGTGTTCTACGTTGGGACAGTAAACTGCGCGAACCTCCTTGGTCGAGGCATTTGACGCCTTATCTTTTGCGTTGGAATCTTCCTAACCGAACTCGGGAGGAACACCATGCTGCGTACACAAAGCAGCCGCACACACAATAGGTACACACCATCTGTTGCGCTTATGGCATATCCTCTGAAGCACCACGTAATACATATTTTGGTTCGTTCTCGCTGTTCCTGCGATAACTTCCGAGAGGCTTCAGCGTGATTGTGCGCAGTGACAAAATTGCACTTGGTGATATTGACCAGCTGCCGCTTTGAACTATTGGAGTACAGACCAGGTCACCTGGGTGCTCGAAGCATAAAGGAAAATGTGGAGGGTAATTGGTTTGTACGGCAACCTAAAGGGCCAAGTGGGAGAGCAGGGTGAGGATTCACGGTGATAACGCACTCCGAAAGGGGGAGCGAAGCTCTACCTCCACATAACTCGTGCATCTGATTAAAATCACTCTGATATTAGTCTGTGTTAACATCGTTTAGTGTGCGACTGAGCGCGTCGCCGTACACTGTATGCCTTCCTACCCAAATGCATGCGTCCAAATATGGCGCACACAGGTTCCTTGTTCTATAACTCATTTACGCAGTCAGTTGTGAAAATTAATAACGCGCATGAATTGATGCGCCTATATGGTATTTCATAACATTTTGTTTGATGTATCTGAAGCAATAGTGGCAGGATAAAAGAATAGAAGCTGCTCTCACGCGCAAACCATGCAATCAAGTGCATTCCAAATACTTTCACACCTGCTCTGCTTACACTAAAGAGGCACCACCACTTTGCTGATAACAAGTTCGGCTAAATATAAAGGTTACATTGACGCGCTCAAGATCCGAACTGGGTCTTTCGCAACGACATAAAAAAGCGGTCATTTCTATGCATCAAGCATGCGACGTCACTGGGTTAAGGCGCCCAGAAAAAAGAAAAAAAAGTTATTTGACAAGCTGGCACGTGCACCAAGACGCTTTAGCAAGCGCTATCAAGTTTCTTGGATACTTCCTTCACTGGAGATACAGTTCTTTTCGAGCGATTTGGCAACATTGGAATTTTTATGCATTTAGAATTGAGGTCCCTTTTTAATCAAATTTGTTATTAGCTCGTGTAACATCCTGAGAAGTAATGGGAATAAGGAGACTGAGTTGCTGCATTTAATCCAGTCAAATACAGCAAGTTAGGACGTATTATGAAGCAGCAACAGTACAAGAATCATAACGCAAGGGGGGAGAACACCATCTTGAAATCTCAGTTCCCAGAACTCAAACAATGGTTTCTTGAATTCTTTTGCACCAGTAATGTTACACATGTTTACACACGTTCTTACAAACATCACAGTCAACGCATGACATACAAAGACATGCGTACTAAAATGCGCAGATTTCTTTGACGGTGCGTAGCGGCAGCATTTAAGTAGCAGCTTTTGGAAGAATGTGGCTGCTAAAAGCAACGCGTACCACTGAGACGTGTCGAAGGCGCGTGAAAGCATTCCGGTATTTGAAAAACGGCAAAAAAAAAATCAAAGTATTTTACCCTCACCCATGCGCACCGAGAATTGTTGCGTACGATCGGCGCGGCTCAATGTGACCTTAAAGAGCTTCGACGTTAAAAGTGAAAAAGCTAGGTATCCTTATCCTTACAACTGCTCCAAACGATCACACGCAGCAAGCATTAGCTGTGGAAATCACTCACCATTGTCACGCCTTGGAGAACGAAGTATGTCGCAGTTTTCATATTCTGAGAATACCAGTGGATAATAGACGGATACAAGCTTGTCTGCAATCAACATAGGAGAGAACATGGAAGTCCGTGCGTTGATCTCGCAAACGTCTTGTACTGGACAAGCTAACATTTAAATTGTTTCCTTTCTTATGTGGATCTTTTATGACTCGTACCAAACTGTTACTTTCGTGAAACTGTGTCATTATGTCAGCATTCCACGTGAAGAATGCAAGGCAGGGCAAATGGGTTCTGCGGAAATCTGAAACGTTGAGTAAACGCCTATGAATGGAAAATTATCATCCACGCGTTTTGTACAGGGCTACCAGGAATCCGTACGGATTTCCCAGAATTGGAAGGTTCTTAGCTGCCGAAAAATTCGTCCCGGCACGGAAGAATTTGCCTACCGTGTTCCATTCAAAAATAAGGTATGGAGCCAGCTCTAGATCCACCTTGACAAAAAATATGAAGGGATTTTATGTGGAAGTGAGACATTACCATGCAATTTTATTTGTGGGGCAGTGTTGAAATATACAAATCACTGTACCAGGAGCTCAAAAACTTTATGGTAGTGATCCAATTATCTCTATGCTACTCTTTCTCGGTATGTCAACAAGACTGATTCAAATCTATTTCATCCAGATTAAACGCACTTTCAAAGCAGCATGTGCATAAGCTTTTTGAAGGAAAAAATCGCACGTGGCTTAACTGCAACTGTTCTGGCCTGCTTAACAAGAAAACGTACTTTCCATACCGCCATTCCTGTTCCATTCATTAACGTGGAAGTTTAAGTGAAATGTGTATTTCGTAATAGTTAATGTTAGAACTAACACCAGTGGAGCACGTTAGGGAGCTGCAAATTCATAAAAACTTCACGAACAGTGTCACGGAAGCTTACACTCTGGAGGAATAGGTATGACGCTAAATTAAAGGGGCACAGACAAGAGAGAACACACACTGGCGCCAGTGTGTGTTCTGCCTTGTCTGTGTCCCGTTAATTTAGCGCCATACGTATTCCTTCACGAACTGAACCAACTAGCTCAAAAACATGCCCTTTTACACTGTGGCTTGCGGGGCACGAAAAATGTATGCCTTAGCCCTATATCTCTGGTAACCTCCATACTCGTTTCACACAGCTGCAAATATTACCTGTTGCAATGAACCCGATACTGCAGGTTCAGGCAGAGAGCGTAGAAATCATTTAGTCAAGACGCGAGCTGAACATTAGGTAAGCTGACGATGTCACGGCACACGTGTGTGCAATTTTGCAAATATTTGGTGTTCTTAAGCTCGTTGTGAGAAACTGCAGTTTTTCTAAAGTACTCCGCAAGCTTTATGTAGTATGCAACGCCATATTGCTAACAAATCAACAGGGACATGAAACACATTTTAAGAACAATGCATATTTAGTAGCAATAGAAACACCATTGCAGAACACCGGTGTTGTGGTGTAGTATCGGGGCAGCTCCGAATAAGGCAGAGCTTAGGTTGGTGGGGAAGGCCAGCTGGAGTAAAATTTACGCGTGTTTTGCGTGTTTGCAATTTTCATGAACTAAGCGTCGTGAGATGCTCTTTAAAAATAATGGGCTATGTTCAAGAAAAAAAGACATTCCATAAAATCCTAATTGCAGTAGAAATTTAGATATATTAGCGTTGCAGGAAGGTAATACAAAAGGTACTTTATCCTAGAACTTCTGTTTACTTTTTTGGAGAATCGGGAAGGGAGGAGCAGTGCCATTGCCTTCGGAATATAATAGGAATTTTTTTTTCAGCTGTAACAAACTTAATAGTTCAGATTTATGATGTATAACAAAATATATTGGCATTTTTGTAACGCATCCATCGCGTTATTGTACCTTTGGCAGCAAGTTTTTTTGAAAGTGTATTCTCTACCTTTGTGACATTACCTTTGTAAGGCGAGACAGCCATTGCATTTGGCACCTCATATCCTTCGGTGGCTTCGGGAAATAAGTAGACAGTCCGGTTTACTCTGAAAAGGAGAAAAGGTAAGGCGACCTACCTTAACAGCACAACTGCCTGCATATTCGAGTATGACCAATAGAAACAGTAGGCTCTATAAGAGTGCTGTTTATTCCAACACACAAGGATCTTGGAACAACATTCGCCGCTTAGACTATGCGCAGTTTTGACGTGTAAAACGCACTGCAGAACGTTTTCACCATGTGCAAAACATACATCGTCTTTCTTCAGAAACTTCAAATGATGAGAGGACACCTCATGGTGCGAATACTGTCTGAGAGGTATTTCTGCATGTACGTATTCACTATTCGTGATCTTTCTGCACTGAGCTCGCCTTTAGTTTTTGCGCACTCCACGCTCTTACATTGCAACGCCAGCAGTGACATCTAAAGGAAGCGAACTACAAGGGGAAAATGAGACGCTGAACCGTATATTCGACACTGCGGTTGGTAGCCTGCAGTGCGTTTGGCGAGCCTGCAAAAACCGGGTGAGTGCTGTTACTATCGAGAATTTTTTTCTTAATCACGTGAATCTAGGACGATTTTTCCGCGGAGATGTATACTTCTAGTGGTGGTGGGTCAACCCGATTACAGGGAGTCAAATTCGTCAGCCGGTTATACATATCGGGTAGTTAGGCTGACTGGTCACCTTCAGTATTCGATCAACCGGACATGCTTCGATATGCCTCGATGTGCTTTGGCAAAGCTTCGTCGACATGCCACGTACGCGGTAACGTGAACACGGTGGCTGTGGATTGTCCGTTTGGCCCTTATGCATTTGCCCTTAGTGTATAGTTCTTGCATGCCAAAAAGGCATTTCTTTCTTTAATATTTGCCTCACCAAAGTTCATGTCGACAGTGTAGTTTATCTGTGAAAATTATTCAATCACATCCATAAAAATGAAACGAAGAACTTCACTGAGAACAAAATTGACCGCGTGGCATTTCTTCTTGGCTTCAGCAGCATCTACACGGAACAATGTTCATGGAATATGTTTGCGATTTCGCCTTTAGGAACCGTCGATATGCCGCATAAGGGCGTCTTCAGTTTATATTAGTTTAGCGCATTCTAGAACACGACCCCTCCGGAGCACTATCTGGTGACGACTGAAGGCATTCTACTGAAATTTAACTTCTTCAGCGCAATCAAAGCACGCGCAAGAAAAAGAAGACATAGAAGTAATTGATGCAGTTCTTATAAAACCTGCCGTATTAATTAATATTGTGAGCTTTCAGCCACGACAAATATAATGAATGTCTTGTTAGCTTATCGTGCAAGCGAAACAGTAAGGAATTATTCATCAGAGCTTAGTGGCTGCTGACTGCAATTGCCCCTTTTAGCGGTAGTGCTTCATGAAACGGTATTGTCGTGGTTCTGACGTCTAAACTCACCTACGATTGTTCTAAATCTTCCTGTCGTTTCAGTGGGCCACTTTGTCACATGGTCAGATTCGGGAGCGAACACCGTCTTTGATACCTCCGAGGTTCAATGGCAGCGCCTTAGAAGCTATACCCAAAGAATTGATGTGTTAACGAACACGACTCGAAAGCTTTTGTGATAGTGTGCGCCCTGCATACGTCCTCTTATACTGTACAGTGCATATGATCAGAGTTATATATTTTTCTATAGATGTTTATTGTCTGAGGTGAAGGGGCAGAGGGTTTCTTTACGTCTTGCCTCGATATTTGCTTCGCTATTTGCCCTCATGTTTGACCCTCTTCGCATATAACATCCTATGTGTCGTGCGAATTTGGGAATGCAATTTCTCTGCAAGTGTAAGGGACCGTCTGATCGCAAGTCGAGGTACCGCCTTTGAGAACAAGGTGTCGCAAATGTTGACCACAATGAATTTGTTTACGGGCTGAATCAACAGGGTGATACTGAATGCGAATTCAAGCCCCTTTCGTACATTAAATTCTCGAAATATCGTCACCTCTCTTTTTACTGAATCCCTTACATATAGCTTGGATGGACAACCACTGGTCCATCTGTGCACTGTTTATACTACCTCAACGTAGACTGCACATACACGATTCAGTCAAACTTACATTTTAGCCGTCGAATTGTCCCAGTAGTATGTCTCGGCAACGGCGTATTTCTCATCATTATTCGATTCGTAGTTCCTCCCGTGGAAGCACTGGCCGTCTCCTCCAACAAGAACGTCGTGCTCGAAAGATCTTTGGTACAGCACAAAGACTGATGTCTGAAGGAAACTCTGCAGTGAAAGTGCAACAGTAGTCATTTTTATGCGCCCTTAACTTCTGTGGCAGCCACACTCTTAGCACGGTAACCTTTAGTTTATTTTATAGGTACAGAAAAATGTGAAAATATGCTGCTTTACTAAAGGTTGAAGCACTTTATCGTTTGGGAAAGTAACAGATTTTCACATTTTGTGTACCTGTAAAATAAACTAAAGCTTACCGTACGAATAGTGCACAGCTGTCATTCTGACACTGCTATACATAAACCCCCGAGACAAGCGATATCAGCGCTGAGATTTTGGTAGCTAAAGGACGGACATTCAGACAGGGCCTTCGCAATGCTGCCGCTCCTTGCATTATGCCGGAGTGCGCGCTGTGGTTTTAGCTCTAAACCTACCGACGGAAGAGATGAGACAGCGAATATTTCGGCGTCACATTCATCACGTGCCCATATTTAGCAATCGCGTCGTCAGCGGCACGGATTCCCTTCGACATTTTCTTCTCTGCGACACAGACTGTTGCACGGATTCTCTGTGACAGACACTTTCTGGGTCCAGGGTACTGCGGGCACTTGCATATATCGACAACTATTTGGTTTTCGTGCGGAGCTCTCCTTGAAGGAAATTTAAAAAAGACGTTTTTAACAGTATAGTTGCGCAAATTGGCAGTGTTCCGGCAGGCCTGAAGTTCACTCGAGGCCTGTCGCAACGCTGTCACACTGTTTCTTCGCTATTCCATTCGCGAGGAATCGTAATATATCTGTCTTATAATTTAAGCATATCCCTTCATCTTAACCTTCCGCTAAGTTTTCACGGGAACATTAAATATAAATTAGCTGACATCCAGGTGGAATTGAGCTTTCTTCTTTGCCACTACGCAAAACAAAACTTTAACTATCTAGCACGAAAAAAATGAGCCGTCAAATTATTTTACAAATGTTCTCGACCTTACACTTTTTGTAACACTTGAATGCTCAAACCTGTTGTAAATTTATCTGGACATAGAGTCGATGAAGAGATCGTTAAAAAATATTGAGAACAATGAATGCCGCTGGAGCCAGCGTTTTGATAAGTGGATTTGTCTTCGTCAGGACGGCAACAGTTTCTTTCCTGACAGCCACAATCATGTTTTCTCTTTGTTTTTTGTTGCCTTTTCCCTTGACTACGCGACTGTTTTCAAGTTTGAAAAAAAAGGCTTTCCCATGTGCGGATCACACAATATGATCTTTCAGACACGGATAAGTTTTAGAAGTCACCAAAGCAGGGTTCACCCGTGCAGCATTGGCTTATGGCGACTAGCATGCATACATCATTTCTGGTGGCCCTGTTTTCGCGTACCGATACTTCTGTGCACGCCTAGCTTTCGCTCTGACAAATTGAGCCTGTGGACGCTTTTGTTACTAGTGCATTTATTGCATATCATCCGTCTATATCCACACTCAGCGTCTAGTCATGCTCCCCGCTATTCACAGGGTTCGCGGTGCGTTGGCTTTCATCAGCTTCCAAATCCCTCGCGGAATCGAGCCTACTTAGCCATTGATAATATGCTCGAACGAGGCCAAATAACTGACGGCTGGATCAATGTGAAGATAACAAGCGTACGTCTTACGCGTAACGTTGAAATTCGTACGTGCGATCGTATTTCTCATTCTCTCAACAGATTCGGGTCATTCGGTGATCGGGAGAAATGGCGCTGCACAAAAGGCGCACTTTTTATGATCTCAGCGTATATTCACCGCGACCGACTAACGCTGCACACCTCAGCATGACGTTTGTTCCCACAAAGGGAAGAGAAAGTGACAGCGCGCGACAACCATTTGTCCGTGCTACGGAGCGACAATGGGAACGACAACCATTTACCAGTGTTTGTCGTCTGTTCCCCTAGCGAGCAGAATCGCGAACTATTGTCGTCTGTTCTTTCACGGTTGATATCTAATACATACGGCGTGTTGTGAAATAAAGAGACGAGTCTTTTTTTATATCGAGGTTAGCTGCTTACAAAGAGCTGTCTTTATCATCCGCACCTATGGAAACTTACACCATCGCCGCTGCATCTATTGCTGCGTCTGAGCACGCGGCCCCAGTTGTGCGTGCCAACGAGCGCGTGCGTAGTATTCCGTGGTGTGGTCTCAAATTCTCAAGGTAGCGACCCTCATTCTTCTCTGCGCCGTGCTCCTCATTCTCGCGGCTTCTCCTCCTTTTTTACGTCATCCGCCTCTGTGATTGGTTAAGTCCTTGCACGTGATGTTGTCAGGGGCTGTTGTGATATTTATTAGTACTGACACGCGCGGTTGTTTTCGTTCCTTTAAAAGAGAACGCCGTTATCACCTTCCCGTGAATCGCGCGCTGGCTGTGATTGTTTGCGGGAGCGCCATTATCACTTTCTGTTACGCGCAGCACAGACCGCATTTATCTTGCATATAATTTCGGGAACCGTGTCGATTATTCTTGAAACTTGGCATGCCAGACGCGTACATTTGAGTGACTTCTGCAATTCCAGCGGTAATGCGAGAACGCGTTATGACGTGTGTATAAAAGCCGCAGCATTGCGCCGCTAGTCAGTCTTTCCCTCGACTGACGACTGTTCACGCAGCTGTTGCTAAGAGTTGTGATTGGCTTTGTTTTGCTGGGCACAAGTTCGCCCAATAAACAGTTCGCCTGACATCACCTTGAGTCCTGTCCTGCGTGCTTCGCCTCGAGTGCTGCGTGTCTCACGACCACGTGACAATATGCAAAAGGTTAGAAACGAGTGCGCATGCGTGTACGGTTCGCGTCGGCTTCTTGACCGGGCGGAAATCCGAAATCCTAGCGAACGCATAAGCTGCAGAACAGAAGCGTTCCAGTTGGCACCAAATCTGCCAAGCTTGCTTCTCGGTGCATGCTCAATGCAACAGCTATTTACCAGTTTTTTTAACAACGCCAAATTGATGTGCTGTCGGCTGTAGTGACAGAAGACGGTCTCGCTCTCTTCAACATACCTCGTGATGTTCGAAATCATGCAGGCCGTGAAGTGTGGCTACAAAACATTTCACGCGAGCACTTCCGCACAACGTCGTCGACAGTTCATTTGTCGACTTTTGTTGAAACTCTAGGGAATGCACATCGTACAGTTGAATATAGCCGCAGTATTTAATGAATGGACTTTCAGGGATATCCTGTCATCACGGTTGCTCAACTGCTCGTATTTCTCCAGAAAAACTGTCATCGCAGTGCTGGTATTCAAGCGTTCGTTCCAGTCTGGCCGGGGTTCTCCATCGTCTGTGCACAAGCCGGCTATGATTACTCGTCCCAACGAGCTGCTGGCCTGTGGTCACTGGCAATATCCCGCAAGCAGAAAGTTAACAGTGCCACATCATATGCATAAGCAAAACTGCACACTCGGAGAATTGGACAAAATACGACGTACGATGCGAGGCACCATGGCTAGTGGTGTGAAACGTAACACTTGCACACCGTTGCCAGCTGGAAAACACACATCATACTTCTTATGGTGTTCCGTTTCTCTTCAACTAAGTAACCGTTTATTCTATATCTCATTTATTATATATGAAGTAAATTATAATTCTTTCTATCTGCCATAATAACTCAAGAGATACATTACTCTTTTTATCTACGCTTTGACCCTCCTAGGGGCGCTTCAGGAAAGTAAGCAAGCAGGGAAACGGAGGGTGTCGCTACCTTGAAAACTTTTGATCTAGGGACCTTAGTCTCAGAGCGATGCCAGCGCCCCCTCACATGGGCGATGATTTGCGACCGACTCCTCGCCTGTATTTTCCAACTGCCTCAATTTATTAAGATCGGATCGAGGTTTCTGGATCTATTCGCAGCCATGACAACCACACTTAAATTCAGGCGAAATACAAAAAAAACGAAGCTTGCACAAGTGGCGGAAGGCCAGCAAAGGTGAAGGGAACTTGGTCGATCCCCGGTTTGCCTCCGGCACCCCCGCATCTCATCAGTGTTTGAAAGTTCGGGAAACGCCTCGTGAAGCACCGCGAGGCCTAGCGAGAGCTTCTCGAAGTTTCGCAGCGATGTCAGCGTAAAGACGTTCGCGTCGAACCAAACACGGTGGCAGATGCATAACGCGTGGCCTATGCTGCTATACTTTACCGTGCGTTTGCGCATAGCTCCGCGTCATGATAGGGCGCGTGCTCTACTGGTTTGGAAAATCACGAATAAACACAAGTGCAGATACGCACTAGATAAGCTGCTAGATACACCTTAGATATACCTAGATATACTAGATATATCTTATTTGCAGAGCAGTATAACTTAACGTGAACCAAGCCTAATGCAAAATAAATGGAACAACACATAAGCTCAACGCAGCACAACGTAACCACACCTTACCAAAGCCACAGCACACCATAACCGCATTATAACACAAGTGCAGCACAAAGGAAACACGGTGTAATCACTGCTCCGCTCTTTCTCCAGCTCTGAAATCGAGTGGAATAGCTTTACCACTGGGTTTCCCGCTGGGTCTATTTTTTTCTGCCAGTTCTTTTACCGTTCGTGACAAGGCCAACTTCGTTCAGCGGCATCTTTGAATAACACACTCAAAGCTATCAACTTAGTAAACAACGCCGCTTTGCAGCTGAGGCTCTACCCCTCAGGAGCTGTACGGAATGAGTTTGCAACTAGGCAAGGCAAGCAAGCATAGGAACCAATGTAGTTCTTTCGAAAACCACATGGCAGTCTTAACCTCTCGTCCCGTCTTCCGGCGTTTACGTCAAAACTGTACCGTCTTGAGAAGTTCTTATTTTTTGTTTTCCTATTTGTGACTGCATTCAGAAGTTTTATGAGTCGATGATGTCTGTTATTTTCGGCATTCGACATAAGAGATTTCATTACTGTCTGATGGGTACTCCTGGATGCGCGTTCTTAGAGCGACCGAAAATGTCACAAGACGTCAGGTTGTAATAATGATTACCTTCCAGGCATCTTGATAAGGTGAGAGGTAGCTTTTTCTTTCAGGCAGTAGAGATGTAACAGATGAAACGGATATAGCGGTTATGATGGTGCAACAATATGCAACTTGGCGATCCTGCATAATTCCTTGCTGAGCTGAATTCTTGCTGAGCTGAATCCTTCCTGACTTGAGCCTAACACTACCTACAACAAAAGAAAGAAAAATAGTGTTTGTAGTGAATAATACACAAAATATTGAAACACGCTCGTCCTTCACATAATAGTAACATACATTTAAACATTTCTCAAGGTGACAACGTGACAGGGCTTCTACCAAAGCCTCCACTTTCTGCGCAACTGGAGGCTAACCTAATCCAATATAATGCGCTCTAGTACTAAGCAATATAATGCGATATAATTCTTCTTCTACGAGGTTTGATTTGAACATTCGCATATTGCTCTTTAACACTGCTGGAAATTATTGTTCTCCATGCCATCACGAGGCCCTGAGTCAAGAGTGGTGAGTTAACCAGTTACTGACATTTGAGTTGATTCGACGATAAAGAAGAGTTTACATTCATTATCAGAGATGCGGCATGGAGGTTGACCCGAAGAGAAACCGCTCATTTATCCCCACGTCAAAGGCGACAGGGAGAAAAGGGAAGCAAGGGCCGAAAGAACGTCGAAATGAGGCAAGCAAAAAAATAGAAAATTATATGTTACGCAGTATTCGCGGGGTGTCGCCATGGCATTACAGAGCCTTTATTTCATCAATTCTCTCATTTTCTTTCCCAATAACCCAGTGCAGGGTAGCCAAGCGGACGCTTTCTGGTTAACCTTGCCCTTCTGTTTCCTTCCTCCTCATCCTCATTTCGCGAAAGAATAGTAATGGCAGAGGTTTTTGATCGAATGAAGAGCACTTTTACATCAACTTCATGAAAATGTTGTACAGTGATGTAGTCACATGATCCTGTATTATGAACTGCGTGTAGGCATGACACTTTTATTCGTAAATGGTCATATTCTGTCGTCCTTCGTGCGTTAACTATCTGGCAGCTGTTCGATTTGTTCTTCCGAAGACCTCTTCCGGCCAACCGCAACAAGCATCGCCTTATGGTCGGTGAAATGGCAACTGCAGTACTACACTTCTTTAATGGTGTTGTGAGAATGAAATGCTAAAAAAGTGGATGCAGAGCATCCGACGAGACCGCATATAGGCTCTGCTGAAGTCACATGGCCTCCGAGATGGCGGGCGCACTCGCCGTCTCGGAGGCCATGGTAGTCGAGACATTGCTTGATATGTCTTCCGCTGAAATCTCCCACCGGCACTTCATTGCAAGTCAAGATCCAGTGCCTATGTATATGCATGGGTGGCCGGTGAACGGTTCTCCAGCGCGAGCAGTCGGTATTTTTCAATCAAGAAACTCGCTAGAAGACGCTGCCTGCGTGAAGCTTGTCTCTCGCGGGTGAGGGCGCGTTCTCCTTCTTTGCGAGCTGGTAGCGCGTTCATCGAAGAAAGAGTGTTTCCATAGTCAACGCGCGCCTTTCGCTCTCTGTCTCTCTCTCACACAAGACAGCCGTTGGAAGATTGAGAGAGCTCGCGCCTCCCACACGCGCCCTCCTAGTAGCGCGTTCCTAGTAGGTAACGCGCTACTACAACGGACGGACAGACCCAAACCTTAAGGAGGTTCGCCCCTAAAAATAGCAGAAAAAGAGATCTGAATGCATTACTTTTCTTTTTCAGACTGCGTTAAGTTATTCTACCTCTGCACACCTTTTTGCACAGCGAAATGAAATAGAAGATGGCAACTATTCTTCTAAAGACGACATAGTTCAACATCTTAAGAGACAATAGTAAAAGAGTTTCGAAGGTATTGCTATCAAAAGGAAAACAGCTGAACAAGGAGTCCAAAATCTTGGGACACTAAATTGCGGTCTGACCAGCCGCTTGGTGCCCTTGACGTAGTGCACTAGCTTCGCCATAGACTCCCACAGGGTGTCCCACTCTTTGCGTAAGCGTCTCTCTCTATGGTTCTCTATGATGTGCAGTCAGGCTCTACTAAACATTACCGCACAGCAAATAACCTGAAACCTGGGCAGTCATGCGGGCCTAATCCTGCTCAAAAAGGACCGCGCACAAGGCGCCATGGGAGGTCCGCTTGTCGCGGGTAGTGGAATGAAGTGACGTCGCCTCCGTTTACTTGTTTGTGTGTTCTTTTTCTCTTCATTGTGGCACCCTACTAGCTCCGCATTTTTCGGCCCAGCTTTGCCTCTGGAGTTGATTACGATAGCTCGATGGGTGATGTGTGCGTTGGTTACAGTAGCTCTATAGGTGGCCTGCATCGCGCCAACAGTAAGATGCCTATGGAGTTACTAAAACCTTCGAGTGACGAACACGCTGGACGGTGACTGCGTGCCGTCCACTGATGCAAACAACGACATTGAGGGTGAGCCTGCGAGCGTACCTCAGCGCCTGGTTTTGGTTTCGTGCGATAAGAGGCCATGAATTTGACCGGGTCGTGTGTCGTGGTTAATAATACTTTTCTGTATCCTGGTGCGACCGGGGTTTCCACCGAGAACGGCGCACGTGGATCGACCTGCATTGTAGTGTCCCCACCAGGGAGTGACTAAATCGGTCACGCGCCAGGCCATCGATGATGGGCCTCGACACTGCAGGTGCCTGTGGCTAACGGTCCCGGGAGACGCAACCGACCCGTCTGGACCACGTGCGTCCGCGACAGCGTGGCGTCGCTGGTTTACGCTGGTCTTCTTCCGCGTTCGTGTGTGTTCGTGTGTGTGTGCGTGTGCGTGTGCGTGCGCTGCGGCATTGCAGACAGAAGTTCATTGCTTTTGCCCCCTATCGCTTGAGGATGACATGGAGAGGGGGTTTGGAGGCGGAAACTGCGGGCGTCGGAGGAACGACCCCTTCTAACGGACCCTCATGCTATGATTGGACCCCTCTACGTCATGCTCCCCAACAAGAGACTTGGATATGTGTATGACTAGCAGCCAAGCTCGCTCTCGGCGCTTTTTCCCATTGCATTTTAAGTGCGAATGCACTTCTTAAGCGACCCCGAAAACTCCGCCGGCATCCGCGCTCCTCCTCCTCTCCCCTAGCAACGTCGCGAGGAGCGGAGAGGAGCGTCTGTAGCAACGGCGCAGCGACGTCAACGACCCACGTGACTGCGCGCGCTCCGCCCTCCGCTCCGTGGCTGCGCGCGCCCCGCACCGGCTCCGCGCCGCTCTCCGCGCCGTGACGTCACGGCGCGTTGTGCAGCTGGCGCCTCCGCGCCGTGGCTGCGCGCGCCGCGCCGGCTCCTCGCACCCTCTCCGCACCGTGACGTCACGGCGCCATGCAGCTGGTGTGCCTCTCCCCCCGTTAGGTTTGCACTCACCCTACTTCATATATAAATGTGTGTGTGTGTGTACAAATGCATCATGACAACAACACTTTAAATCATTAATTACACTTAATCATCATCATCAGTAAAAGTGCTTTGCACTTAAAAACGGCCAGACCTCCGTGGGTCGGCTGGCGCGTGCTCTCTCGCTGCCGTCTCCTTCGCTCGGCTCTGCAGTTTAGTCGCGCGCGCCCCCTCATAGCATCACCCCGTGCTTGGCACTTCCTCATACTCCCCTTCGGGGAAATGCGGGTTTTTTAGGGGCGAAGCTCCTTAAGGTTTGGGTGTGTCCGTCCGTTGTAGTAGCGCGTTACCTACTAGGAACGCGCTACTAGGAGGGCGCGTGTGCGAGGCGCGCCCTCGGCTCGTGCCTCCGGGCGCGTGAGCTCTGTCACTCTTCCATCTGCTGTCTTGTGAGAGAGACAGAGAGAGCGAAAGGCGCGCGTTGACTATGGAAACACTCTTTCTTCGATGAACGCGCTACCAGCTCGCAAAGAAGGAGAACGCGCCCTCACCCGCGAGAGACAAGCTTGACGCAGGCAGCGTCTTCTAGCGAGTTTCTTGATTGAAAAATACCGACTGCTCGCGCTGGAGAACCGTTCACCGGCCACCCATATATATATATATACAGGCACTGGATCTTGACTTGGAATGAAATGCCGGTGGGAGATTTCACTTGTGCGTAGTTGAACCATAATTATTCGTAGCGTGCGCGTTAACTAAATTAACCCGAACTCGGCACGATCTACGATGAACTCCGGAGCTTCGCCCACTCATCATCATTCACTCTGTGGATATGATGTGGATTTTTTTTGTATTTCATTGGCCTGTTCAAGCTACTTCGTCGCTATGATTGGAACTTCTCGCCTTCTCATCTTGCTGAGCTAGCCTTACAAACTCTGTCCGAGCGACGCAATCTCGAATGCCTGACATTTCTGCATATCCTCGTTAATACTCCACGTTCCTCATTAACTAACAACTCTCTGTGTCCTGCTAAAATGCAACCAATTCGAAATAGCCACAAGCTTAACCTAGCACAATCTAAACCACGTATTAACCTATTCAATTACAGCTTCTCTCTGTAAACTACTGAAAAGTGGAATTCATTATCAAGTTCGATCGGATGATTACCTTAAGAAGAATTCTTAGGTCAATGTTTACAGCCACGCCATGTTTTGTAATGCCTATCGCATTCTGGTTCTTTTTTGTTTTTGTTTGTGTGCTTCTTACAGCGTTGTATTGTTCTGTGATAATTTTTGGAAGTATAAATGTGGAAAACCCACTCCGCGCTAGCCAAATTGAGCTGCAGTATGTTTTACATACGGTATGTTTTACAAATAAGTATTATTTCAGTATGCTTGCTATAAGAAAGATACTTATACTTAGATACTTTAACTAACGGAGATTTATTGAAAGAGTACGAGCAACTAAAGGAGGCAGACGCCTAGTGAATGTCGCTGAAACACTTCTGGTGAAGTTTATAATCACCTGCCAGGCAATGCACAATGAGCAACAGTGTGAGAATGCGTCATTGAGGACGGAATGGTCTTCAGGAGAGTTAATGGTGGGAGGGAGAACGCCATCATCGTTAAATGAACGCATGTTAGCGGTTATATTTTTGGCGAGTCATTAATGAAAAGTAGTACAGTTACACTTATGGCGACATGATAGCGCTGGTGACAGTGATGGCGACAGTGCTACATTAGAGTGATAGTGAAGAGAAAGACAGAAAAACAGGTAATTAAGTCGTGGGTTGCACATAAGGGAAAAGCGGTCCGGCACTTGCCCTTCGACCTTCTACCCACATCATTGCTCTCTGCTCATTTCTACACGACAGAGACATTGATGGCGCTACATGGTGGTCACAGCAAACTTGACACCCCTGCTAGTCCCAGCTCCGCCGTTTACCCAGATTTCACATGCGCGTAGCTGACTTTACATTCGAAGAGCCAAATCCGCAAACCTAGATGTCTACCTTTGAAGGTAAAGTGAAGAACTTGTAGGCTTACTTCATCTTCAACAGAGTAGAATTCAATGTTTGCCAATTGCAGACTAAGCCCGCTCATCACTAGTTACCTCGAAATAAAAAATTGGGACGTTTCCTCGACCAGCCCGAGACGAAAATCCACTCTTCATGAACGGGCGTGCTCCGTGAGCAACGCGCGACCAACACGAACACTGCTGCCTCCAGGTGCCCGCGGCGGAATATCGGCGATATTTATCATCGGTAAAAATGAAATAGTGCTGCTGAGAGAAGGAAATTTACGCGGTCAGTTTTGTCGCAAAACTTGAGGAGTTGATCATGCACTGCTATTTGGAACTTTCGTGGCGCCAGCGCAAGAACGAAACTGTGCATAAGAATCGCGCAAACGAAATGCAATCTTTGCTCCGGTATATCGGCTAGAGTAAATTACCGACATTTCATCTGAAATGCAAGTTCGAGTTGTTTTGACGACATGTACCACCAGACAGACTCATGGAGCAGACTTGACCATATTCTCAATAAATTTATTTGTGTTTCTTCGATTCCGTCTAAAGTTGATACCGCTCTCCCACCCCCGCCCCACTAAAGAAAAAGAGAGAACAAAAGAAAGAAGAAGATAAAGGAGGACCTCCTTAAATAACGATATGCTTTTTACAAATACATAGGTTCAGTTTTACATTACACCACCTGCGTAATGCAGACATGGCTGATTTGAACTCTTACCAATGACGCGTTCTTTCGTTGCATGTCTTGTCTGCTGAGTTTGTCTAAATTGTGTATTAAACGAATAGGTTCCCAATTCTATTTCTCAGCGAAGGCCGCATTAAGGATTTTCAAACTCTTGTTTTGCTTCTACTTTATTGAACGTGCAGAGAGGAAATAAATGAATAAGCACGCAAATAAATAAATAAATAAATAAATAAATAAAATAGGTCTGTCTAATTCTTGATTGTGATGATTTCTAGGCATGGATTATAAATTACAATTTCATTCCCCATTTTACTTTGACGGACTTTACCATATGGTGTCTTCCCGTGGCTGGGCTACCTAGAGTGTATCCGAACACAAATAGGGATGCATATCTTAAAAATGACAAATGTAAATTGCAAAAAAAGTGTGTATTGGTACTGGGTTAATTTATTTATGGTAAATTCAGTTCCCTTTTACTAGGCCCGGAGGGTCAACAAACATTAAATTGAGAGCAGTAAGAACTATATAAAAATAAGCTTAGATAACAGGCAGCAAAAACCTTATGACTAGGCAATGAACAGTTATAAACAAGCAAAATACAACACGACGTAAGATCATAAATACGCAGATCTCTATCAAAGTGCCATATGAAATGGTTATGTCACGAATACTAACAGGAGCCAAGAAAATACAAGAAAGCGCTACAAAATATTAATTAATGAAGTTGAAAGTACACTCTAAAAACAAAGAGAGCGCTGGGCACTCACTTTGGGTGGGTACTTTCGTGTCCCAAATTCAACTCCTTTTTTCAGAGTAGATCAACCCCATTGCAGGGTACCGGTACTCTCGCCAAAACAGAGTAGTAGGACGCCTCCGAAGGGGATTCGAAGACTCTTTTGAAGAGAGCTCTTCTACCCCACCTAGCGGGGTGCTAGTACTCCCAGAGGGAGTAGCAGAGACAAAAAACCAATGCGTTTTTCGACCATGCTACAATTAGCAGGCATTTAATTACATCACACTGAACACAGAACATACAGGCTAACATGACACGAACGCATATACACGCCAATAACATAACCACAGCAAAGCACAAAGCCCACAGCACACTCGCGATACACCGTCTTACACTGAAGTCCCGTATATATGACCCGTCTACATGACCTGCTCTACAGCGCCAGTGGTAAGGTACTGTTCTGAATATTTAAACAAAAAGTATTGCACAGAACAGGTGTATGTTTAGCGTTGGCTCATACGTAGCCGCTCGCCACACAGATCTGTTAATCTAAACGCGCGGAACATATACAATGTCTTTTAGATTAACGCATTCCTATCATGAGCTGGCATTCCGTTTTACGGGAAAACGCGAGATCTCAGTGCTGGTTCGCGATGTAAAATGCCCCTGAGGAAGCGAGTACGAACATAATAGCGGCTGAATTTCATCAACGCCAGCGAAGAAAAGCGTCACCCGGGTGCTCCGCTACCACCCGCTTCATTCCGACGGCGTCCTTTCGAGTCCGTCGAGCACGTCTGTACGGCGAACAACCGCTGGCGATCACAATATATGCACTCCTCGTTCTTCGTTATTCTGCACACATATGAAATACAGTCTCTGCCATCAGAAGTGTTTAGGGTACTATGCTGTACTTACCAGACTTGCGAGAGGGACGGATCGCAGTCACGGTATTTTCACCGTCGACGCGCTCATGGTCGTCATACGGCTCGATGCCGAAGTCATAGCGAAGCCTTTTCTTTACATGCATGAGTTATATCCAGTGAGTCTTCAGAGACCAGCCGTCGACGATCACAACAGCTTACTGTGTCGCTGAAAGTGTATTCCTCTTCGTTTCGCACACGTTAGCGAAGGATCCGAGGCGTGTAGGCTGGCGGGTTTCACTAGCACGGGTACGGCCGTTCGATCGGGGAAAAACACATATATGACTCTCTTTGAAGATACCCGTCGACTCTCTTTTCTGCAGGAGAGTCACGGCGCTGCGAGAGTGTACACTGACTCTCTTGCGAAGGGTGGTAGGACTCTTGTCTAGAGGATCAATGTGACCACTGCGAGAGAGTCACTTGACTCTTGCGAAGAGTGCTAGGACTCTTGTCCAAAAGGATCGTGTGACCACTGCTGAGAGAGTCACTTGCATCTCTTATGAGAGTGCTAGGACTCTTGTCCAAAGGATTGCACACCACTGCTGAGAGTTACTCGACTCTTATAAAGATAGAGCAAGGTAGTCATACCAAATGGGTCAAACTACTCTGCAAAATAGCAAAATAACTACTGTAACTGAGTCAAGAGACTCTTTATGTGTTGTCACAAGACTACTAACAGGGAGAGTCAGGTATTCATTTTAGGTGAGTCAAAGGACCCCATAGAGCCAACGTGTGCAAAAGAAAAGGCATTTGCATTTTCACCTTATATTCATGAAACAACTGAAGAATTACATGACTTTTAGAGCACAGTGAAATGACTGCAAAAGATTGTCTGCAGTTCCTTATTGAATGGTAGAAATATTTCTCGGACACAAAGAACAGCTTAAGAAAGAAGTTTATTATACACATACATTATGGCACTTGTCGTAGGTAGTCTCATTCAAACGAAAGAAATGAAACAAGTACAAGAGCAATTCAATTTAACCCGACATATATGTGGAATAAAGTCTGTTCATACATAGGAACATGAAATGGCATAACTAGAAGAGAGACTAATCCAATAAATGGAAATATGTTTATATGCAAAAGATCCATCTGCACTTTCAATATATTCAAAGTGCTGATCTACAGCACAACAACATCATTAGTAGCTTCTTTATTTACAAGTCTAACAATGCCTCAAGGAAATAAGACAACCTCAGTACACTGACATTGAAAACATAATAAATGAATTACTGATGTGGTACTAAAATGTGTTCCAGTCATTTATACATAAAAAGTGAATTTAATAGCACACAAGTGTTTTCACAAAAAGATAATGGTAAAATGAAGTTAATTAGGTTGTACACTTGGACGATTGCAAGGCCCCCTATTACTTTCAACAAAAAATAACGATATTCACACTAAACAATATGCCTACCATTATGAACATGCAATATGCATATCACATGCCAGTGCGAAAAAATTGTTCAGAAGATGCATACTTTAAAAATGACAAACAACAAATCCTACAGGTCTCTTTCAAAGTTTAGAATGCATGGATAACTTACCACTGCTAAAGAGTGTAATGATGTACTTAGAAAATGTACACTTAGCTGTCACTCGTGCAAATGCAGCGACGTAATTCACTCACATTACCACTTGTACGATAAAAGCTCTGTGAAAATATGCAGACTTCAACAGAGCTCTGACTTGGAACTTCAGAAGTTAAATATTTGGTCCATTATATCATGTAAACAAGGCAGTGGCAATAGGCAACAAAAAGTGTACATTGCAGATTGGTCATGGCAACACAGTGTCTAAGGCAGCTGCTGTGTATAATACCAGTTTGTTAGCAACACACAGAAGGCACATTAAGCACCTTGCACTGATACTACGCCACGAGAAAATGCGGCGTCAACATATGCATCAAACAGAGCACAATGAGTATCGCTTATCTAGGTGTACACAGCTATCTCATGTGCATAAAAAAAGTGAGGTGCAACAACAGGCACACTAAGCATCTTAAATGAATGCATTGCCACAGGAAAAAGTGACAAGGAGCATGAAACAGTTCCCTGTGAGCATCATGTGTTTTGGTGAAGAAGTTAGATTATCACATGCGAAAAGGAAAGGGTGCAATGAGAGGCACATATAAACCACTACCTGAGCAGAAGTTACCAAAGGCAGTGCACTACAGCATAAAAAAATGTTGCCAGTTGTGACAAAAAAATTCACATTGAATGTTTACAAGGTTAGCAGCTGTGCTATACATTGCTATTTCATTTAGCAGCACAACAGTTCATGCTTTCAGAACACAAAAATGCAAGAGCCTTTTAGTGTTGACAACATGGTGTCACAACGTGCTCTGCCAGCAATCAAACTTCTGCTTCAAAATGGAGCGTCCATACTAGTCAAGAATGGTTCGAAGAACACTGTATTGTGAAAATTGCTACTTTTCTGCACTTTTTCCTAAGTTTCTGTGTACAGTAGTCCAGAGCAAAGTAAAAAAAGGGAATACATCTCACTAACAGAAATTCTACACATGATACTACAGAATTTCCTTTAGAGTTGCTTTTATAGAAAACAAAGTATTCCTTCTACCCTTTCTCAATAACTACCTACTCCAAAGTAATCCTACTGCAAATATGGGCTGTTTCTCCTGTAACTCCTAAATGGCATCCTTTTCGGACAACTGGAGCATTTAGGGGAACCAAAAAATAATTAAGAGCTTTGCATTTTGTGTGAACAATTTTATAAAAATGTGGAGGTCCTGCACACAGATACATATTGCTGCAATGAGATGAGCTCGAAGAACGGATGCTGGTGACATACCAATAGCAACACTCAGCCCATAAGTCTGGACATTCTCCAACATGATGTTCATTTCTGGAGAGGACAGGATGCTTTTGGCAGTGAAGGCGGGTATCAGTGTGTATGCATCCTTCCATAAACCTAAAAAAGAGAGGAAGAAAACAAGCATTATTATGGCAGCCAAATGCCTACAGGTGCATCACACAGCTTTTCCACAATCACAGTACTCAAGAGAAAGTGAACACATTTCTTCAAACATTCAGTGCTGCGTTCGTGCTCTTCGGGAAGACCTTGTCCTTGGTTGTGCTGTAATTCATCATGCATAAGAAACTCACCCAAACTTTCACATTACTAAGCACATTTACTCAAACATATATGGTAGTGGCCCAACAGTAAACATCCACTGTTTGTGAAATGTGCTACAATTACACTATATCTGTCCATGAAATGCCTTTTCAGCGGGATGCCTGGCCATGAAGCATATGGTGAACCTATTTCGTGAATGTTATGACAGAGTATGCTGCTTTTTAACCCATAGAAGTTATGATAAATCAGAAAATCCTGAAAGGCCACATCTGAATGCTTTTTCTCACCACAAGAAATGTTTACAATTCACATTGAAGCCCCCATCAAAAAAAGAGAGAGATTGTTTCAGCGTAATGGCTCTTACCAGTGGTGCAGACATGTCAACCTTTTGCCCAATCAATAGGAATAGGAGATGAATGACGGTACCAAGCCCACTGGTACCTATAAGAGTGAAATGCAACATTTAGGCAGGTCAGCTTTGCAAAACGAGTCAGCTAGCAACCTAGTAACTTGCTTGCATGTAGTGCCTAAACATTTGAGACACTGATACTGAAACCATGAAATGCACAAAAATATTACACAGATTCCACAGCCAATGCTGTGGAATCTACGTGGAGTGAAATCTTAGTCAAATACTTTCATTCCAATGCTTGTCTGCCAGGTACCTGTTGAGCCTAGACACATATTTTAAACATTAGTGCCATGTAGAATACCTTATGATCCGAGTGAATCATATAACTTTCTATATCCAGCTCACCCCTTATGACAGCTCACGTCAACAATGCATAATAACAATGTTGTCTTGAAATGCAAATGATAATTCGTTCACGACATCTTCATTGAACTGACACATTCATCGACCTACGATAACCGAGAACCATCTCGCTCGCTTCAAATCACGATTGCAGTTGCTGCAGTGTACATTTCGTGGCACTAGCATATAACGTAAATGACTCATATATGTTGCCTTCAAGCAACAAGCATGCTCAGCCACATTATTACCCTCACGACAAAGCAATTATGTTCAGTACTGACAAAAACGAATACACACTGTTTTGTAACGCAATCACCAGGATACACATGCTACTAAACGGAGTCGTCTGTGCTTGTGGCAGTGATATATGTTATATCGGCGTCCCCGCCTCCTGCAATCTGGTTGTTTCGCGCGTTATTACCGACGTTGCTGAAACGCTACTTTTGTTCCATCAACACTGTAAAAGGGCTACAGTACGACCAGCACGTCACACACACACCCCACGCACACACGCACGCACGCACGCACACTCACAAGTACAGCGCGGGGGGGGGGGGGGGGCAGTCGCCTGACAGAACCACAAACATACCTGCTGTTCCTCTGACCACTCATCCTTGCTTTGTGAGCACACCGCCCGGGCTGTCTTATGCGGTTCCTGCGCACCAACAGCAATTTCGCAATGAAGTAATCAAGTTACGTAATTCAGTGACTTCATTGCACTCACCAAGTCCCGGAGGCTTTCCCGTCGACAGTCTCATCAAATGGCTGAACTTTCTTCTCCAGAACCGCAGTCGTAGTTTATCACATCACTGGAAAGGGACTTTCTCAGAAGGTGCGCTCGCTATTCGACCACGTACTTGCATAATCGACAAACTGGGCAAAACAGCTTCCTTGCGAGCACGCACAAAGTTCCGCGTCGGTCGTGGCTGTCGCTGGGAAGAGGCGACTACGACGCTCCATCCGCCGGCGACCGCGTGCTGTACAACGCCCTAACATGTTAAATTTGTCCACTCGATGAGCGCCAACGATGATAAACGCACAATACCGCACGTAATATTAGTAAACACGTTGAAAACACGCGGACGAAATGCATCACACGCGCCGCAGTCAGCCCTTTGAACAAGACCTGTTCCAACGGCTCGCTCAGTGAGAAAATTTCATAGGGGGCAGTAGTGTTATGTTGTCATATCATATTTTTAAAAAGTGTAATTTTGACCTTGGTAGGAGGTGCGAGCCGTGCTTGCAACGCGTACTGGTTCTTTATGCCTAGGCTTGAATATGTATGTTTATTTTTGGTCAAATGAGAGAGGTTATATCTACATAATTTCTAAGCTCGCGCCGCAAGCGACGGTGAGATAAAAGCACAGCCTTAGAGATCCGTCTTTCGTACGGATCTCTAAGGCTGTGTAGCTGTAGCGCCTCATCGCTACAGCTGATGACCGAAGACCAGCAGACTTACTGTGTGGTAACAGAGGGGCGCATTCTTGCGCCTTAAAGGGGCAGTGAGGGGGGCCGTGGAAGTTTCGGCAACGTGTTTTAATGCGCGGAGGTAGATGAGGAAAAAAATGCTCATTATCCAAGTTTGTCTGCTGAGCCAGCGCTGCTACAGGGAGCAGAGGTGGGGGCATTGTGAAAGTTCCTCCTCGCATCTCCTTCCCCCACCCCTCTTTACCACCCTGAGTTTGTTTACAAGAAGGGGGGGGGGGGGAGGCAGTGCCGTACTCAGACAACTTCGTCTTCGGTAAGGTCCACTTTCCTACTAATGCAATCAATTTATATAAAGTCCAGACAGTCTGAACGTAACCAAATAAAGGTAGTTACTTGCGCCAACACTTTTGTCATGCATTTATTATCGTCGCATATAGACATATAATAATCCTATGCGAACATCCAAATGCCGAGTTTAACAGTTTCTGCTTGTTCTGGAGTAGCTATATTCACTACGCGTAATACTTCGTTCCACTGCTAATTTTTTTTCATTCTGAATTTGTGTACAGATTCAGTAATTAAACATGTGCAGGAAATTGACCGCTGCAAGTGCATCGCGTTCATTGAAATTGTAGTTAACCCAGAAAATTTATTGCGCAAAGCTTTCCGACGTGCAGGTATAAGAATGGTCCACACACACACACACACACACACACCACACACACACACACACACACACACACACAACACACACACACACACACACACACACACACACACACACACACACACACACACACACACGGTTATCTTTAGTATCTCTTGCAGGTGTCAGTTTACTCTCACGGTGACTCTTCTTACAAGAGTCGCGAGCCGTACGGAGTCAACTGACCCCCTCAGAAAAGTTTGACCCTCCTTGGTGGGTTTCTGCGACAGGCCAAGAGAGTCAGAGTGCAGTGACTCTCTTTTGACTCTTATTTTTCTTAGAGTGTGGGTCGTTTCACTCCTGCGAAACCACTGCAGTTTTTAGAGTGTAGGGAATAAAGAGTCTGTTCCTGCAAGCTTGTGAACCTCACGAGCTCGAACAAAGGTGACTTACTGCTTTAAACGAAAGAACGAACCTACCTGCTCAGTCTCATTGCAGGTTAAGTGTAGAGTGTGAGCACAACGATGCGTCAGTGGCAAGAGAGAGTGGCAAAGCCATGAAGTGGATGCCGGTCACGACTCCGTCGGGTGCGAAGGTTGCTCCCTTGCGGCTACAGTGAAAATTGAGCAAATGAAAGCAATCGGGATTGCCCAACATGTCTGGCTGCTTGCGTCAGCTGGGGAGCCAGTTTTGCTGTAACACACTTTTCCGTGTCACGCGCGCAGAAGCATGGTCGCTGTCCTTGCTGTTGCTGCTAGGTCAATGGCATTAGAAAGACTGGACGCTACTATGGTGTTGGCAGTGTAAGCGCTTTTCGCGTCAAATGGCGCGATTCTGTAACCTTTCTCCTTCGGTATATATAAGCGTTGTGGTCGCGTTTACGTACGTGCAACAACAACAAAAACAAGGACGCCAACGACGACAATACGTCAGCACTATCGTTATGCAATGTGAATATTTTTTTCACATTGCTTATTGATCATTTTCGTCCCAGACGGAGCACATAATGCTGTTGAGAGCGTATACATTGGGTTCCATAGATTTTCTCTCACTCCGCCATGTGTTAACGTACTTCAACATTGCTGTATTCAGCGGCCGATCACAGGTGCCAATGGACCCTTTGTCGCTCATCTTTGGTATCGCAAGCGTTTGGAGCGACAATTCACTCTTTCCAAACTATGGGAATGCCGCAAGTGTACACACACCGGGTGTTTAGTTAAGCTGTACTAAGCATTGAAAATGAACCTGGACATTGCGATGACACAACCAACATAGTGTCAATTGCTGTATTCCTGACTACCTCAGATTATTGTTTAATAACTTCAAAGTAATAATCAATATAGATTAATTAGCGAAATGTTAAATTGTTACTTTACATCAGTACTTCAATTTAGAGGTTATAAAACATATTCGTGCACACATAGTGCAGTTCCATAATTATTGGTAGAGCGACATAAAATGGGAAGATTGGTCAAAGTGACGCTCGAATGCATAGGTGAACGTGGTTACTTTCAGACGAACTTCCGCGCCTCGGCGCCGCTGTGCCTGACCCGTGGCTTTTCTCCGCTGTGGAAGCTGAGCCGAAGCGGCGGGCGTCTGCTACCAGCTCGCTATTTTAGTCGCTATGAGGCAACATCGCGATTAGTTACGGCCTGCTAAATGTAGCATTACCTCAACGCAGCGATGCAGCGAATGTTTCCGCGGATTGGTTCTGTGACCTAAAACCCCGAGAAACAATTTTTTCCATACATACTGCATTTTTGAGTGTAAGTAAGGCTTATTAATTGGTGTGTCCAGTTTATCACGCGTGTTGCTGCTGTTTCCGGGCACAGGCATACGGAGCACTTCTATGTGAGCGGAAGTATTTGAAATTAGAGACGTGTTTATTGACCGACGCAGAATGCCTTAACAAAAAGGACAATCTCTGTATGGTGCGGATGACAATAAAACGTAGTGCATGTGCATAAATGAAAGGCCATTGCACAGTTTCTTTTTTCATCCGTTAAATGTGTGTTAAAGGTTGCATTTCGCACTCTGTCGCTTATGTCTGAAGCGCGAAGGAAATACTGACACAAGTAATAGATTGCGCGTGCTCGCCTGTTCCGTTTATTTATTTGATGGGATTGCTAGTTGTATTACATATATAAAGGCAAATGTATAAAAAAGACAAGTTGACTGCAACATTGGTTAGACAATTTTGTGCGATTGTCATAATCGTGACAATAGTAGCAAAGTATTAAAGCACTCAGGGAATCAGTGTGCGCCTTACGTACTTGGTAACCTACATAACGGTTGTATATTAGAAGCAGCTTACACTGAAGGTATCCCAAAGCATATTCAAATAATGAGAATTAAGGGGCGAAAACGCAGATGATTGACGCATGTATGTAACAAGAAATGCTTCTTTCACGCTGCCCCGTGTCTCCGCATCATTATATCCCTAGACCCCGTTTCTTTCGCTGTTTTCAATGGCCTATAAGACGTAAAACATGTCTTTATAACAAGAGAATGTGATAATAGTGGTGTCGTCCACAAATGAACCGTGCGAACGCTTACCACCGTGAATTTTTGAGATAACTGATGTTGATGCACGTGAGGTTAAGTTGTTTTAATTGTGTTTAAAATGCTCCCATATATTGCAGTCTTTAGAGCTAAGGAATCCCAGGCGTCTAGCTTGTATATATAATTTTGATGGCATCTAGTCCATAGATGCAGAGCCTCCGCAGGAATGACAACCTCTGAGCCTTGCTGATATATTATAACCTCTTTATAATGCATATTTGTTATCTCATACATGTTTGTCAACCACAGGTGTTACACGGGAGACCTGTGCAATTGTTTATTACTATTATATTTCACATACTGCGGGGTTTATTTCAAAAGAGTTTTCTTATTTGACTCAGGCTAGCGTTTTTGTTATTTGTTTCCGTATATTTTTGATGTCGATGCGGAATTTATATAGTACGAGTGATGATAAAGTAGCGGTTAGAGTGTTGGCTTGCGAAGCTTAAGGGTGCGGTGTCCAATTACGGCCAGAGTGGCCGCAATCCTATGAGGGCGAAATGCTAAAAAGACACCAGTGCCTTCTTATTTGGGCGCATTAAAGAGCCCGACCAAGATTACTCCGAAGCCCTCCGCTACGGGATGTACCTCATGATCATATCGGGCTTTCGGCATGCAAAACGCCATCACTAACAGAATTTATACTATAATAAGGCCGGTACTTTTACTCGTAATTATATATAGCTTTACCTGTAGATACCGGTACAGCTCTTTCTGTCGGACGACTTTCTTTAAACACTTGTGGAATAGATTTTGGTATCTGCCGTGATTTTCTGCATAATATGCCTGCATTTACCAGAGTTTTCATTTCGACATACAGAGATTTCATGGCGGAAAACAGCGCGAACACACAGGACAAGGATAAGACTGGACTAGATCAGTCTAGTGCAGTCTTTTTGCTTGTCCTGTGTCTAGTCCTAGTCCGGTCTTCTTCCCTGTCCTGTATGTTCGCGCTTATTTCTCTCGTTACCTTACCAACAAGCTCAGACTCAAACTTTGTTAATTGACAGAGGTCTAATTGTAGACGCTATTTCTGAACCGACCTAAGCTCATGTTGTTGCGGCTCTACGGCCATCTCTACTCTTTCTCTTGTTTTCCTTGAGCCAGTACTTTCGGGCTCTTTGCTTAATTAATGCCCTAGCTAAGGTCACGAACTTCACGATGAGCACATGCGCCGATGTGGCTGCAAACCAGTGGCGAAAGCGACGGTAAAGCGCTCGGCGAGATGGAATCTCACTGAACGTATATGTCGAAATTGACTAGCAGTTCGATTTGTTCGCTACTTCTTGTATGGACGAGTTTTTTTTTTTTTCGGCATACCTGTTGGAGCTAATGTTTTGATGTGTTCTTTTCCTCGTGCGGTTTCATTTTGTGCATTTTTATGCATTTGCTTCAATATCCCCGTTACCGTAATCTAGTAGCAGCACAATATAGCGCTAAAGCCGTTTGGCATACGATTTTACTTGACCTTGCTGACGAATTGTTGAACTAACGCTTAAAAATGGGTAAGTCCCATATCGTACCACATCACTCAAACAAGATGGCCTCCCAGTGTACTGCGTCGAAACTGAGCGCGAAAAACTACAGCGCCTGCAGCGCGAACTACAGCGTGGCGGCGCGGCAGTTCTCGGCAATGGCAGTGAGGACGCCCGCGCTTTGGACATTTTCGCAGTATTTCTAGTTCATTCTAATTTAAATCATATGAGTGCCTTGAATTTCTCCAGATGCAGCGCTTCCGCCTTCTTTAATCCATACCCGAAGCACATAACAGGAAAATAAAATTAGGATGTAAATGACGAAACAAAATATTTGTCTATATACACGCACGGCGCTGTTGTAATTGCAGGTATCACGCTCGGTGTGCATACCTAAGACATCTTCGCTCACCGACCAGCTTCACGAAGGTGATGGTGAGGTATTTTTTTATTTTTTTTACTGATGTTTTATCATGGAGGCCTTTCAGTTGCCGAGCACTGTAGAGCGTAAAACCTGACAGTGTTTTCCGTGCTAAGTCTAGCTGTGATTATTATACAGGACCTGTAGCCTGACTTCGGATAATTTTGACAATCTGAGGTTCTTCAACGTGCGCTTGAAGCTAAGTATAGGGTTTGTGTTCTCATTTGGCATTTTTGTTTTATTTAGCCCCTATAGAAATGCTGTCAGCATGGCCAGCCATCGATTCCGCGACCTGGAGCTTTGTAAGTCAACAGCTGACATCTAAGCAATCGTTGCTCGCAAGATTAACTGCGGCATATCGCCAGGCGGGCTGAAACGAGATAAGTATACTTGCGATCACACCGTGTTATAACAAATTCTATGCGCAATTGCTTGAGATAACCAGGTCTTCTTGCTAGAGGTCTCGCCACTCAGTGCACTGTTAGCTCTCATGTGAGAATACAGTCCAATGTAACGCGAGCTAAGACAATTGAAGTGAATGTGGGTCAATTAATCGGCAATAAATTATCGTGTTTCTTTCAGTGGGAACCGCGCATCGAAATTCGGAATAAATTGTGCTTCACATCGTGTTGTCGATACCGGATTGCCCCAAAATGAAATTCAGCAGCTTGCAAAATAACAGAAGCTTGTATTGCTTGATATTGAACATCAGTGCACATCCATACAAAGGGCGGATAACAGGCCCCGCCGCTGGGGTTTAGTCGCCATAGAAGTCGGCTGCTGATCCGAGGGTCGCGGGATCGAATCCCGGCTGTCGAAGCGAAATGTTGTCAGTGGAAGTTCAAGAACCCCAGGTAATCGAAGTTTCTCGAGCCCTCCGCTACGGCGTCACTCAAAATGAAATCATGCTTTGGGACGTTAAACTGTAGAAATCAATCAATCAGAGGATAACAGGGACCACAAGGCGGCTGGACTAGATGTGTCTTCTTTACTGGTGACATAGAGCAAACGGGCAAAAATATGGTATGGTAAAACTTTATTGTGGAAGCCAACGAGTTCGTTGGCCTGGGAGAAACCTCCGGGTGGTCCATAGCCGAGGGAGGTAACCTCTCGGCGATAGTCCTGGCGCGCTGGACAACCCATAGTTGGTCAGTCAGTTCTGAGCTGGTCAAGACAGTTCGCCAGCGTTCTTCAAGGAGATCTGGTCTGATATTATCTTCTTTGTACAACTGAAGATTACTCGTACAGCCCCATAGAATGTGCTTCATGTCAGCGTGGGCATACCCGCACCAAGGACAGGCTGGTGATGGCTGTAAATGCGGATGTAGCCTGTGTAGGTGTGCAGGATTCTTAAAAGTGTGGGTTTGCAAGCGTCGTAGGTCTGTGGCTTGAGATCTATGAAGTTGCTGGTGTGGGTGTGGATAGGTTTGCCTCTGCTTTCTCAAATGGCTAAGGATCTCATGATATGTCACCATGAGGTCTTTGTTGTCCAGTATGGCAGTAGGCATGTAACTCTGCTCACCCGTTAAGGGGTAACCCCGGGAAGCCCCATGCATATCAGCGGCCCGGAAAGTGTCGCGGTGGGTTAGACGTCTCGCGACACGGTGGGCCCGCTCATTAAGATTGTCC
>JABSTT010002555.1:0-43090 GCA_013339685.2 Hyalomma asiaticum | reverse complement strand
AAACGCTTTTTTCTCTCAGTGATCGACTAGTAACATAAGGCACTTTGAAGTTATCGTTCCAACTATATCGCAGAATAACAGTCCTAGTAAATAAGTCTCGGAACATGCAAAAACCTAATTCATGAAAATGTTATTGGAATGTAGCCTAATACCGTAAGCAACGCTTTTTAGTATGTTTCTAAGTAAGTTGTTAATACTAGTTTCATATCGCTCTGTGGAAAAGGTGAAAATCGTGATGCCATATCTCAGCACACTGTATGCTAGTGTGTGAACTATCATTTTCTTTACTGGTAGGGGTACCAAGCTTTTTATATTGAAAAGCAGACACGCAACACTTCTAAGTTTGGCACACAAAAAAGCCATGTGATGTTGCCAAGACATTTCGCTATGAAAATTTATACCCAGGTACTTGAATGTCTCTACATATTCTAGTGCAGTACATTTGCACTGGTTAAAATTTTCAGTATGAAGAAATAGTGGCACATTGACTCTGAATTTTTAAAGGGCTTCGAAAGCAGATGACCTTGGTTTTGTCTTCATTAACTGTTACATCACTTTCATTAAACCACAGCTGGCCTTATGAATTGCACTCCGCAGAGCGTTAATAGCACCTTCATAACGTAAGTGACATGTAAGAAGCACCGTATCATCTACAATCTGATGCACACTAGCTTTGCTAATTACCGAGGGAAAGTCATTCATAAATAAATTAAATAATAAAGGTACCAACACTGATCCCTGTGGAACACCCGTTGTAATATACCTCCTAGTGCTAATAACTTCTTTGCTTCCCATTACCACCTGTGATCTGTCCTGCAGATAATTGACCGATTCCGAAAATCCCACGGCGCATGCGCCGAACCTGCGCGACGTGAGGCGCGGTTGGAAAACAGCGCGGCCCGACCCAGCGTCGCGGCTACTTCGGACGGGTGGCGCAGTAAACAAGAGTCGCTGCGGAAACAGAGCGGGTTGCGCGCGTGAATTTTGTCATATTCCTTGTAACCTCGTTACTTTCGTAGCACACACTATTTGCTATGGAAAAGGAAAATCGAGCTTCTTTCGATTTCCATTGGCGAATGCGAAGAGCAGGGCTCTGTGAACGTACGTCTGCCGTGTAGCTTGAAAACTCAGGCGGCTCACTGTAGAAAACAAAAAAAATTGGCAGATCCCACGTGCAGTGGTAATCAAGGAAATGCGAAGCACGCATAAGGAACGTAAAATGGATTTGCACTGTTGTCTCGCTATACCGACTTTGGTACATATGAAGTTAACGAAACGGCCGCAAGAGCACCAAGACTGTGGCCCTGTAAACCATGCCGCTCATACACGCATGTCACGATTCTAACGTTATGACCTGTCATTTACGTTCGTAATGCACTCGTGTTGTGCCATAGCAATTTTGGTATGCATCCCATTAACGAAACGAGTGGCATGAGATCATGCCGCTCATGACATGCATGTCAAGATTTTCATGTTATGACCTGTCATTTATGATCGTCATGCAGTCATGTAGTGCCAAACCAATTTTCGTATAGGCTTCGTGCAGTCGAGTTTTCCATGTGCGACATCATCGCCAGAATGCACTGCCTGGCGGAGAGAAGAAGCAAAATTGGGCAGACTGTGACAGGAAAATACGCGAACGCGATGCGCATCTCCAACTCTATAGCAGCAGCGACCGCCCATCCCACCTTGTTTCATTTTATTTCCTTTGAGACGCGCGCTCGAAACCCGCAGCAAACTGTTCCATAGGGCGACGCCGCGAGCGTTCGTGTGGTTCGCAGCACGCCCGGAAAGCAGCGAAGAAACGCGCGCGTCGCTGTCGCCTCGGTTTCGAACGTGCGCGCGCGTCTCATACGTGCGACCCAAGCGGCCAATGTCAGCGATACTGAGCCGTCCGACGAGAGCTAATTAGCTTCCTCTGGTCAGTAGACGGAGCCCGTACATCCCATTAACGAAACGGCAGTATAGCGCCAGGACCATGGCATGTAAATCATACCGATCAGGGCACGCGTGTCATGATTATAATGTTATGACCTGTCATTTACGTTGTCATGCTGTCGTGCTGTGCCATAGCAATTTTGGTATACGTCCCATTAACGAAACGCCTGGCATGTAAATCATGCCGCCCATGACATGCATGTTATGCTTTTCATTTTATGACCTGTCCTTTATGTTCGTCATGCAGTCATATTGTTGCATACCAATTGTCCTACACATCCCACTAGCGAAACGGCCAAGAGAGCACCAAGACCGTGGCATGTAGATCATGTCGCTCATGACATGCATGTCATGATTTTCATGTTATGAGCTGTCGTTTGCATTCGTGATACAGTCATCTTGTGGCACGCCAATTTTCGTATACATCCCGTGAACGAAACGCGTGGCATGTAAATCATGTCGACCATGACATGCATATCATGATTTTCATGTTGTGACATGTCAGTCATGTCCCCCATGCAGTCATGTTGTGGCATACCAATTTTCGTATACATCCCATTAACGAAACGGCCAGGAGAACACCAAGACCGTCGCATGTAAATCATGTCACTCATGACATGCATGTCATGATTTTCGTGTTATGACCTGTCATTTATGTTTGTGATGCAGTCATGTTGTGGCATGCTAATTCGCGTATACGTCCCATTATTTAAACGCGTGGCATTTAAATCATGTCACTCATGACATGCACATCATGATTTTCATGTTATGACCTGTCATTTATGTTCGCCATGCAGTCATATTGTGGCATACCAATTTTTGTATACATCCCATTAACGAGACGACCAGGAGAGCACTAAGACCGTGGCATGTAAATCATGCCGCTCATGACATGCGTGTCATGATTTTCATGTTATGACCTATCACTTAAGTTCGTCATGTAGTCATGATGTGGCATACCAATTTTCGTAAACATCCGATTAGCGAAACGGCCAGGAGAGCACAAAATCGTAGGCGGCTAGATAGATAGATAGATAGATAGATAGATAGATAGATAGATAGATAGATAGATAGATGGATAGATAGATAGATGGATAGATAGATAGATAGATAGATAGATAGATAGATAGATAGATAGATAGATAGATAGATAGATACGCTCAAACTCGCCGAAGTTCGCTAAGAAATGCTTCGCATTTAAAATAAAATTCTTGAATACGTGGGGCGCGCTTGATCACTGGCCGTTTATTTCGTCCAGCAGTCATGAGGTCGGCAGTGTTGAAAAGCTGCAACCCGAGATTCTGGCACTACCCCTATGAGAAAAAAGACCGTTGCAGAATGCTCGCACACAATGATGTCGCAGCTTTTTGAAAACCTTTAGGCCGATGAGCGCTTTCTTTATTATAGAACTTGACAAGTGAGCCATGCACAACGAAAACACCTAACTTGGTCAACTTGCCTCTCTAAGGAACTACTAACACCACGCAGATTGAGCCAGTCTAGGTAAATATCCATACTAAACGTGTGTTTATTCTAAACCACAGAACAGTGTACGCCGTTCACGCCTGCAGCGAGATTGTTCCCCCCGAGCGCTTCAAACTGACTAAAGTGCTCGTGAAGTTCAGTGCGGCCACTATTGAGTGTCTTATATATTCGTGTGACGTGCAGAAATTATGCACCGATACATACGGCATCGTAGGAGCGTGTTGCATGCCATTCACCCATTTCCGTTATTACGTTAAGGAGAGAAAGTTTGTTGTAGGAATAAATTACCGTACTCGGCAAGCGCTCGCAGTAAGCACCGCTGTTGTGACGCCCAGCTTTCGTGTAACGTGCACACGCCGCCAGTCTTTACGGATGGCTTGCAGGTCGCTCGGTAGCATGTCCTACCTCATGATAACATGTTGGGATGTCTGATATTTAATCGCTAAGTAGCTTTCTTCATGTAGCGCCCATCATGCGCCCGACGAACGGTCGACATGTACCAGTCCGAGTACTGCCAACCACCGTCGTAGGTTACAGAGAACTTCGAGGAATTCCGCATTCACACCGCATGTGCAGAATGGAAGGGCAAATTGTCTTTTTCGATCAACTAGATGATCGAAAGAAATCAATTAAAAACGAAAGCAACGCACAAGGCATATGGCACGGCAATATGTAGCGCGGGCTGCACACCAGCGCAAGCCTTGTTTTCCAACCAAGTTTAGTTCCTCGTTTTTCCCCGTAGGCGGCGCTCACAATTTTGAAATCGGTCGTTTTGAAAGCGCTCACAATTTCAATTGGAAGAAGGCGGAGGAAATGATTCCCAAACGAACAGCCACAGGATTAGATGGGGTTAGCATTACTGTAATAAATGAGCTCGGAAGAAACAGCAAAGAAGCCCTATTAAAAGCAATTGAAAAAAGGTTAAAGGACAGGCGAATACCGGACAGTTGGCGTCAAAGTAGGATGAAGTTCATTTATAAGGGCAAGGGAGAGAAAAATAACATTCGCTCCTATAGACCACTGACCATTACATCAGTACTCTACAGGTTGGCGATGCAGGCAATTAAATTGAAAATGCAGATATGGACAGAGCTTAATGGCACTTTTGGCGAACTCCAAAATGGATTTCGAGTCGACAGGAGATTAGATGATAACCTTTTTTTTGCGCTTACGCAGTGTATAGAAATAGCCGGAAAAGAGAACAGACCTCTACATTTGGCATTTTTGGATATTAAGGGTGCGTATGACAATGTGAATCAGAATATTTTATGGGACATAATGAAAGAGGCTGGTATAGGGGATGACTGTATAGAGCTCTTAAAGGAAATATACAGTGGAAATACAGTATGTGTGGAATGGGAAGGTATGGCGAGTAATGGTAGAATGGAGGCCGTCGATATAGGTAAAGGGTTGAGGCAGGGATGCCCGTTGTCCCCACTATTATTCATGCTTTACATGAGGAGAATGGAGAAAGCATTGGAGATGAGCAATATTGGTTTTAAGCTGTCGTACAGACAGGCAGGTATAGTGATAGAACAAAAGCTCCCCGGGTTGTTTTATGCAGACGATATTGTGCTATTCGCAGACAGTCGAACAGATTTGCAGGGTCTGGTTAGTATATGTGGTCGGGAAAGTGAAGATTTAGGGCTAAAATTTAGTGTGACAAAATGCGGCTGGATGATATTCAATGACAGCAACGATCAGACCATATCAATACAGGGCGAGGAGATACCCAGAGTACGAGAGTACAAATACCTCGGGATATGGATAAATGATGGGAATAGATACATGGAAGTACAAGAAAAAGCTATGATAGTTAAAGGAAAGAGGAACTCCGCAATAATGAAGCATAGAGCGCTGTGGGGTTACAACAGGTACGAGGTAATTCGAGGTTTGTGGAAAGGTGTAATGGAGCCAGCGCTTACATTCGGAAACTCAGTGGTGTGCATGAGGTCAGAGGTACAATCACGGCTGGACGTGAATCAGAGGACGGTCGGACGTCTCGCACTGGGCGCCCATGGGAAGACCACAAATGAGGCTGTTAAGGGGTATAGGGATGGTCTGACTTTGAGGGAAGGGAAGCTCAGAGTAAAATTAGGTACGAACAGAGATTAAGGAATATGAAAGAAAGTAGATGGGCAGCGAAAGTATTCAGGTATTTGTATAGGAAGAACGTTGATTCACAATGGAGGAAGAGAACTAGGAAGCTTACCAGTAAGTATACATCCAGTAACGAAACGGATGGGACGAAAAAGAGCGTTAAGAGCATGGTCAGAGCGGCGGAGAACTCGGATTGGATAGCAAGAATGGAGAAGAAACCGGCATTGAACAACTACCGAAAAGGGAAAGACGAAATCAAGAGAGAAAAATTTCACGATAATTCAAAGGGAAGCGCTTTACTGTTTGAGGCAAGGTCCGGTTGCCTGAGAACCCGAAGTTACAGAGCGAAATTCAATAAAGAAGGGGATACATGTACGTGCTGTGGAAAAGCCAGGGAAACGACAGACCATATTTTGATTGAATGTACAGATGTCCACCCAGGTGTAGCTGTGGACACTACCCTACAGGAGGCCATGGGTTTCAGGAGTAACAGGGGAAAGCTGAACATGCCGGCGATAGATATAAGTAAAAGGCGCTTAGAGCATTGGTGGCAAAAGTATGGAGCAAACAAAAGCGCAAGGTAGTTCGGGTAAGATTGTTACATCACAGCAGAACGATAATAGATAAAATAAATAGACGAGGAAAAAAATTAGTTGTGAAAATATGTGTGATTCGGGAAAAGAAATGGTTGTAAACGAAAAATAAATAAAGCTAGAGCTTGGGGGCCCGGCCACCGCCCCGTTATAAAGGGGACGCTCCTAATATCCATCCATCCATCGGTCAATTATGGAGAACATTGTAAAAAGGCCCCCTGAAACCGTAACGAAATAGCTTTTCCAACAAAATATTATGGTTCACAGTTTCAAACGCTTTCGCCAAGTCCAAAAATAAACTACAGCAAAACAAGTTGTTATCTAGAGCTGAATATATTTCATCGGTAAACTCTCCTAATAATGTTATAGAACTACTCTCGGCAATAAAACCAAACTGCCTTGGAGTAAGAATCGAAAATTTCTGCAAAAAGGATATCATACATTCTAGAAGAAACTTTTCTAGTATTTGGGAGAGTATAGGCAAAATTGAAATTGGTCTGTAATTTCCTCTCATATTTCTTTCCAGCTTTATATAGTGGTTTAACAACAGCAGTTTTTAACATCTTCGGAATGGAAGCAGAAGATAGAAAACCATTTAACATAAAGAGCAGCATGTCTGCTAATGCGTCGAAATTTATTCTTAATGCGGCCACTGACAATCCATCAATTCCTGGTTGCTTATTTGGTCGAAAACTAAAGATTATTCTTCTAAGCTCTTCCTTTGACAAGGAAGAGCTTGTTGGGACGCGTGTACGCGCGGTAGAAACGGACACAACCGCGCGGCGTGAATCCCAAACATCAACTGGCTTTATTCGGGTTCTCTCTGGTGGTTCCGGAGAGCAGCGGAGGGTGGCGCTGCCTGGCGGCTTGGCTTGGCTTGGCTGCCGCCACAGCACTCCCCCCTTAGTGAGTTGCCGAACGGAGTTAAAGGTCCAGGCGAGTGGGTGCTCTTGATAGCCGTCCGCTGTGCGTCAGCCGGGAGGGCACCTCGTGGGCTTGGGCTGGCATTGAAGCTGGGGGTCCTGGCGATGATTCCCTTAGCGGAGGCAACACGGTGTCGTCACAGTCCACGTGTGCTGGCTTGATGCGGTCCAGCGACACAACCTCCTCACGACCGCTTCTCTGGATGGTGAATTGTTTGTTGCCACGGCGGAGGACTTTAAACGGCCCATCGTAGGGTGGCTGAAGAGGTCGCCGAGCCGCGTCGTGTCGTACAAACACATATATGGGCACGATGTGAGCTGCGGGTCGACGTGCACCACACGCGACCCTGGGGGCCGTGGAGGTACCGCGCGCAGTTTGCTCATGACGTTGCGTAGGCGAAGTGCATAGTCACTGCAAGCTATGGATGCCTCCTCTGAGCCGCGCGCAAAGAACTCTCCCGGCAGCCTGAGTGTCGGGCCGTAGACCAACTCAGCGGCGCTGCAGCCAATGTCCTCTTTCAAGGTGGACCTTATACCCAAAAGAACGAGTGGGAGGGCCTCCACCCAGTTGTGTTCCTCGGTTGCCGTGAGCGCAGCCTTCAGCTGCCGGTGAAAGCGCTCCACCATGCCATTGCTCATGGGGTGGTACGCCGTCGTACGTATGCGTGAGGTGCCCATGAGCTGATTGATGGCAGTGAAAAGGGCTGATTCGAACTGTCGGCCGCGGTCTGTTGTTATCGTGGAGGGCACCCCGAAACGGGCTACCCAGTGGTACAGGAAAGCACTCGCAACCGTCTCGGCAGTGATGTCCGCGATAGGGATGGCCTCCGCCCAGCGGGTGAACCTGTCGACACAGGTCAGCAGGTAAGCCTTTCCGTGGCAGGGTGGCAGTGGGCCGACGATGTCCAGGTGGACATGATCAAAGCGAGAATCCGGAGTGGGGAGTGTTCCCAGTGCTGTCGAGGTATGGCGTTGTATCTTAGAGCGCTGGCAAGCTACACATTCACGTGCCCAGCGTCGGACGTCCCGATTTACGCCTGGCCAGACAAATCTTGCCGTCACCAGTCTTTGGGTGGCTCTAATCCCCGGATGAGACAGTCTGTGCAAGGACTCGAACACATGGCGACGGAGGCTTGCAGGCACGAACGGGCGAGTTCTACTGACGCTTGTGTCACAGCAAACCTTGTCCTCGGATCCGGGAATTGGGATCCACTCAAGATTCAGGGCAGTGGTCGCGGTCAACAGGCGTTTCAGTTCGTCATCTTCACGTTGAGCGGCTGCCAAAGCGGGAAAATCAACCTGTAGTGTGGGCATGATGGCGTTGACAGGATTCCGAGAGAGGGCGTCCGCTACCTCATTGTCGCCGCCTTTGACGTGGCGGATGTCAGTCGTGAACTCTGATATATAGGACATTTGGCGCCGTTCACGTGCTGTGTGCGTTCCCCCGTCGGAGCTTAGCGAGCGCAATGCGTAAGTAAGCGGCTTGTGGTCGGTGAGGACGAAAAACTCTACACCTTCCAGGAAATGGCGAAAATGTCGTATGGCAGCGTACACGGCCAGCAGTTCTCTCACGAAGGTACTGTAGCGGCGCTCGGTAGGCGTTAGCTTCCTCGAAAAGAAGGAAATCGGGCGCCAGATTCCCCCAACGAGTTGCTGTAATACAGCCCCAACGGCTGTATCGGAGGCATCCACCATTACACTCTGCGGGACACCGGACCTGGGGTATTCAAGCAGTGCGGCGTTTGCCAAGGCGTCCTTGACCTCGCAGAAGGCTTCTTTTGCTTCTTGAGACCAGGAGAGGGTGTCTGAACCATTTCGTGAAGTGGCCAGCAGATCGTGGAGAGGTTGAAGGATCTGGGCGCAGCGGGGAATGAAACGGCGGTAGAAGTTTACCAAACCCAGAAATTCCCGAAGCTGGCGCTTGGCGGTCGGCTGCGGAAATCCTTGCACGGCTTCAACCTTGTTGGGTTGAGGAAGAACTCCTGAGGCAGAGATGACGTGTCCAAGAAACGAGAGCTGTCGCACGCCGAGCTCGCATTTGGCCATGTTCACGACCACGCCATGCTGCACTAAGCGCTGGAAGACGATGCGCAGATGATTCACGTGCTCTTCCGGAGTGCTGCTAGCGACTAGCAAGTCGTCAAGATAGGCGTGGCAGAAGTTGAGACCGCGTATAGCACCGTCCATGAACCGCTGGAATGTCTGACCCGCGTTTCGGAGTCCGAATGGCATTCGGAGAAATTCGAAAAGTACGAAAAGCGTTGCGATGGCGGTCTTCAGGACGTCCTCCGGGGCGACGGGAATCTGATGGTATGCCCGCACCAGGTCGATCTTCGAGAAGATAGTGGCACCGTGAAGCCTCGTCGTGACGTCGTGTATGTGCGGTACCGGGTACCTGTCTGGGGTCGTTACCCGGTTCAGCGCCCTGTAGTCCCCGCATGGTCGCCAGTCTCCCGGTGTTGACTTGGGCACCATATGGAGTGGAGATGCCCAGGCGCTCGACGAGGGTCTGATGATCCCTAATTCCAGCATGTGTTCAAATTCTTGCCGGACGACCTTCAACTTCTCCGGAGACAAACGGCGAGGCCGCGCGTGCACGGGTCGGCCGCTGGTGGCGATGTAGTGGCGTACCTCGTGCTTCGCTGCGGTGCTGGCTGGCGGCTGCCTCGTCAACTCGGGAAACTCATGCAGAATGCGAGTAGAATGTTCTGCACCGGACGGCCCGAGCAGAGTGGGGCTCAGCGGAGGGTGTTTCGAGGGATTGCCTTGCACAGTTGCCTGCGACACGGGATCATGAAGGCGCCGCGGTTGCGCACATCGACGAGAAGGCCGAAATGCCGAAGAAAGTCCGCACCCAAGATGGCAAACTTCACTGCTGCCACGATGAAAATCCACCGGAACGTTCTGTTCAAGCCTAAATTTAGTTGCAGCGAGCGATGTCCGTAGGTGGCGATGGTTGTGTTGTTGACCGCCTGAAGGGGGTGGGTGGACAAGGCGATGGGTGGATCCGACGTGGAACACGCTCACCTCAGCGCCGGTGTCCACGAGGAATCGAAGGCCACTGTCGCGGTCGGTGAGGAAAAACACTGATGGACGACGTTCGGGGGCATCCGGGACACTGGTCGTCCTCAGTGCCGGCCGCTCCCGTTTCCCGCATGGTCGCAAGGAGGATGCATTTGCGAGCAGCGTTGCCATGCTCCTGTGATACCAGCAGGTTTTCTGTTGCGCTGCTGGACGCTGCCGCTCCTCGGGAGTACTGCGGGCCTGCATCGCAGAGACGGTATCGGCGAGGCGAGATATCTGCTCCCGGATGTCGTGCAGTGCGGTCGTAGGCGCGCGGCCGGCGATGTCTGGCTGTAGCGCCGCGACGGACGGCGGAGCGACCGCCAGCACAGAGTCCGCGAGCTCGGCGAGTTCAGACAGGCGTTTGTCGGCGGCCGAGACGAGAATCATGCGCACGTTGACCGGGAGTCGCTGTAGGAACAGCTCGCGAAGCAGTCTGCTGTCGGCCTCGGTGGTAGTTGCGCCGTCCGTGTGCAACAGCTGCCTCATTTGGCGCAACAATTGGCTGGGCGTACGGTCCCCGAGCTCGGTGTTGCGCAGTAGCTGCTGTAGTCGCTGAGGCTCCGACGGCGTGAGGCGGCGGATGAGGAGCTGTTTGAGCGCTGTGTACGCGTTCTCTGCAGGTGGAGCGACCAGCAGATCGCGTATTTCGCTCGCTATTGCCGGTGGGAGGCTAGCGACCACGTGGTGGTACTTTGTTAGCTCAGCGGTAATACGACGAGCGGTGAATTGGGACTCCACCTGCAGGAACCACAGCTGCGGGTCCGCTGTCCAAAACGGTGGGAGCCTGATGTCGACGGCGGAGATGGCCAGTGCGTCAGGGGTGGTCTCCATGGCGTCGATCGCTTGAAAAACGCGGTAAGCCTCGTCCAGGTCACCACTGTCGGGACGCGTGTACGCGCGGTAGAAACGGACACAACCGCGCGGCGTGAATCCCAAACATCAACTGGCTTTATTCGGGTTCTCTCTGGTGGTTCCGGAGAGCAACGGAGGGTGGCGCTGCCTGGCGGCTTGGCTTAGCTTGGCTGCCGCCACAAGCTTAACAAATAATAATAATAATAATAATAATAATAATAATAATAATAATAATAATAGAATGGCAATATGTACAAGCACAATGTAAAATGATGAGAAAAATAAATTAGTCACATTCATAGTCAAAATCTGTGCCCACGCGTGGAGATCTTCCGCGCGTGCTCAGTTGTCTGAGCATGGACATCAGTTCCTGATGCTGCCTCTCTTCAGCTGCCAGCCGCCTCTCCTCGAGCTCCAAGCAGTCCTTCCGCCACTTCTCCCTGGCCTCCTCAGCTACCTTGAGGTATGACAGGTAACCTTCCATTTGAAGCAGTGATCGGTCCTGCCGATGCCTCTTGGCTTGAGGGCCTTGTGGAGTCTGTGGCGGAAGGGCTGTACTTGTGCTTGCCACAGGTGGGGGGTTCGGGCTTGGCAGTGCAGGTGGTGGACTGCAAGCGTGCTCTGCATCCTCCCCCCAGGAGGCGTCAGCACTGGTGGCAGTCTCAGTGCTGGTGGCGGTGGCGGTGGTCGCAGGAGGCAGGCTGCTGATAAAAAATGTTGTGTGTAATTGTCACGCATGTCCTTGCATGCATAATTCAGTGGCAGAAAGTATACCGGCATACAGTCCTCAAGTTTACTTATTTTATGCAGCTGCCTGCATAATTGTACACATTTCCTGTGTATTTGGCTATTACTCATATAAGGTGTACATGTTATAATGTGTGCTTGCAGGTACAATGAATAACAGGGTTACACATACCTTGCTCTACTCAAGTGTCCCGGTGCTGCAAGGCACCGGGGGTTTATAGAATGTCTTCTTTCGAAGACCTCTGCCAACTGCCTGGTTATACAAAGAGAAAGATAAATTAGCAATAGCTTTAGCTCTCTAGTGCTGATCATTCGTGCACAAAGCAACATGCACTGGCAAAGAACATGTCCAATGGCATATATCTCTCCTTCTTAAACTTAGGGCCGAAGTTTGATGACACATGCGTGCACGTGCACACACACATGCCTTTGTACACATTCTTATATACAAATATTCATGCACTTGTTACATGCTGTGTTGTATGTGACAAAATTATAATTAAAGTTCAGTGCCATATATACACAAATAAATTTCATGCACTTGTTGCGTGCTGCATTGCATGTGACACAATAAAAATGATGAAAAGTTCAATTCACCATGCATGGATTATATACAAAAATAAATTTCACGCATTTCTTATACCCGCTGCATTACATGCGACACAATTAAAGATAGTGAGAAGTTCAATGCCATGCATTATATACAAAAATAAATTTCATGCATTTGTTATACCCACTGCATTGCACATGACACAATTAAAGACGATTAAAAGTTCAATGACATGCATTATATGCAATAAACATTACAAAACAAAGCCTTACTCTTCAAACTCGCATGTCTTCCTTCCGGCGCCGGACTTTGAATTATTCGCCCTGGTCTTTTTGTAATTTTTTTCTAGATTTCTCCATTTGTTCTCCACCTGGGAGGACGTTAAAGCCGAATCGAATTCCTTATTTACAATTGCTGCCAATGCCTCCCAGGTGTGTTTTTTTTTCTTCAGTGCTAATGAGTGATCTTCTTTGATTTCTTTAAATTTTTCGATTAAAAAGAGAATTTTGACTGTTGACCAGAGTTCATCTGGTCTCTTCGCATCCGGCGCCGGTCGTGCGAGGAGCACACGCCCGCCGTCTGCAACGAACGGAAAGCTGATGTAGCATTGCGCCTTATAAAACTCCCAAAATAACAAGACGCGGAAAAATCAATCGAATGTACGTACCTTCTGTGACGTACACTTGTTGTCCGTTGTCGAGGACTTTCATGCCGTTGACGTCGACCGCCTCGTACACGCTGACTTCTTTGCCGTTCATGATAACCCGGCACGCGAAGGTCGACATAGTGACGTATAGCTCAAGTGGTCGAGCACAGAGTGAAAGTTTTGGGAAGCCAAAGGGCGCTTCAGCAGATCTCCCGGGAAAAAAAAGTACCGCCGTAGGGAATACAGAACAGGTTCCCGAACATGTTTGCCACAAAGCGCAATGTCGCCGCGGCAGAAACTGGCGTATTCAGCCTTCCAAACCCCCCAGCTACCACAATAGTTGTTTTTTCCTCCTCCTGCAAGAGATAAACGGGACCGAGACAACGGCCGCGATGCTCCGAAACCATCTGGTATCAATCTTCAACAGACGACGCCATCTTGTCGTCTGCTAGCCAGAAAGCAGCCAGGATTTCGCCAGACCGAAATCGGCCGGGTCGTTTCTGGCAGCCCGCGGGCCGCGAGAAGTTGCCAGCGAGAGAAAATCGAATGCTCACCGGAAGTGAGCCGCGCGGTGGGCGGAACTACCGGAGCGACCCGAGAAAAATCGAATGCTCTCTGGCTGAGTCTGGCAGCCCGCGGGTCACCAGAAGTTGCCAGAAGTGGAAAATCGAAGACCCCTCTGGCGGGCTGCTTCCGACGACCAACCTGACCGGTCAAAATCGGTCTGGCTCTTCGATTTTCGCACTTCTGGCAGCCCGCGGGCTGCCAGTGGGCCGCTAGCTGGTTCCGGCTCTGACAGGAAATCACGTGTGCTGGTAACCCGAGACAACCCAAAGCTGCCCGAGGAATTGTAAAATCGAACGCCTGTCCGGCTTGCATAAATGTAAACAAACATGGCGCACGCCAAAACTTTGCGCCATGCGATCTACTCGGTCCCTTCTATGTTGCCCGCTTGATATCAACATGTGGCTAGGTTTGCCGAAGAGCTGACGCGATATTCTCCAGCGACCGTGCTTTGCTGTACGATCATGTATGTTCGCAAGACCTCGCGCGAAACGGCGTTGAACCTGTGTTGCATTAATCGTTGCCTTCGGTGGACAAAACCACCGGCGCGAGGTAAGCTGCCGCGTCGCTAACGTGGACAAGCAAGCTCACCATTCCTAACTAAGAAAAAATCTTGTGTGCCAGCTGCGGAGAAACATTTCCTCCCCGGAGACCTCGAGTTCCCTAGTTCAAAAGCCCAAGAGCAACCGTCTGATCCGGGAAACCGCGGGGTAGGCAGCTCTTACTGAAGTGTTTCTCGTCACCGCCAGGCACCGCCGTTTCCAGATTGCGAAAAGTGTGCACGCAACCACCAGCCTGGCGAAAGCACCTCTGTTCCGCCCAAAAGCGAGGGGGGGGGGGGGGCGGGTCTTATACCGAAGTCTTTGGCTACTAAACGCCACACTTGTTTCGCTGCGGCGCACTCTTGAAGCGCGTGCGCCGTCATTTCTTCCGCGCGGCAATTCGGGCCGCGAGCCGAGGGAACTATGCCGAACCGGTGCAACCTTTTCCGAGTTGGGAGAGCCTTCCAATTCTTTTTCCACATGAAGTCGTGAACCTCCCTCGGGAGGCCGCGACTCAGCTTCGCTTTTGACCGCTTCCAGGATGCTGTTTTCCCGCATTCCTCCGGCGAGAGCTGGCTGCGCAGAGTTTCCGCGATGCGCGCAGGCGGGTCTCTGTCGATGTCACAGAAGGAGGCGTGCTTATCCAGCATGCGCTTGGTGTTCGCCGTCATCTTGTAAAACGGTGAAGGGAATTCTGCCAGCGGGCCAGTGTGCCTGTCCGCATCGAGGCACTTGGTGTTCGTGCTACTCCAGTACAGTAGGAGGCCCTTCCCGAAGAAGCCGCTCGCCTGATAAAGGAGCCGGACCGTTTTCAAAGCGAGGATCCTACCTGTTGTCATGACGTGAGGAAGCCCTAAGCCTCCCTCGCTCTCCGGCAACTGCAGGAGGTTCCGTTTTACTGGCGCGGGTTTGCCATCCCAAAGGAGCGTATTAATAATCCTGTTCAGCTGGCTTGCCGTTTTCGATGGCATGACAGCGACTCGGCAGACGTAGTTTGCGAAGGCACATACGCTTGTTTTGACGGCCAGGGCCTTCTCTCGGAGTGTGAGGTCAAGGTGCTGAATGCGGGTTGCTACCAGGTGGGCCTTCTCCAGAGCTCTCTGCCACGTTGCCTCCGCGACGCCGTCACACGTGAAGTAGATGCCCAGCACCTTCACCATCGAAACCGTCTGGATTTCCCCTAACGACTCTCTGGGGAAGGAGCCAAACAGCAGCGCCTTGCTCTTCCCCTCATTTATTGTCGCCCCGGAGACTTCAGCATAGCGGTTAAAGGTGTTCCAAAATTCTCGAAGGCTGCGGGTGTCACGTACGAAAAGGGAGATGTCATCAGCATAAGTCAGGACTTTGATCTCGCCAGTCCCCGTCAGGGGGGAACCCCCTGATGCGTTCATTGTTGGCTAGCTTCGCCAGCAACGGCTCGAGAGAGTTGATAAAGAAAGTTGGGCCCAGCGCGCATCCTTGTCTTATGCCCCTCGTGTAGTCGAAACCCGCCGTTATGGAGCCGTTCGCGACGACGTTGCCTGTCAAGTCACTGTACAAGAGTCTCACCAGCGCGACGAAGTCTGCTGGGAAGCCAAACTCGCGCAGTACACCGAGTAAGTAGTTGTGCTTCACTCTGTCGAAGGCTTTCGCTTGATCAAGAGAAAAGAAGGCGCCGTAGAGTTTTTTCCGTGCGGCGTATTCGAAGATGTCTCTGGTGGCCGTCAAATTTGCAAAGATTGACCGTCCGGGCACGGCACATGATTGAAACGGGGAGATGATGTTTGGCAGCAGGGCCTTCAACCTGCTATTTATTATGGATGCCACGATCTTGTAGTCCACGTTCAGCAACGTGATCGGGCGCCACGACGCCGGTTCATTTGGTGGAGCGCCATCCTTGAGGAGCAGCACAATCCGCCCTACGCTGAAGGAGTCCGGCTTCTTGTGCTGCCTGAGGATCACGTTCACCAGTGACAGCAGAGTTTCACCCAGGGTATCCAGAAAGGTGGCATAAAAACCTGCCGTGAGGCCGTCTGATCCTGGGGCTGAGTTTGATAGCATGTTCCGGATGGCACAGCGCAGTTCCTCCATTGAGGATTCACAGCGTAGGTCGGTGAGCTCCTCCTCGCCTGGGCGACGGAGGTCTCGACAAAGCTCGCTGATGTGCATCCTGTTGGGGTTCTCTTCGGCCGAGTCGGATTCGTGAAACTGTGTCGAGAAATATTTGCGGAAAATGTCTGCTATTTCTCCCGGGTCTGAGGTAATTGATCCGTCCAGTCGCTTCGCCTCCGTGATTTTCACGCCACCATTCCCGTACACGTCTCTCGAACCCGGGTCGGTAGAAGAGTCTGGCGGATAGGGCTTCTTTGCAGGTCTCCCTGTCTTGAGTTGCAACAGGTGAGTGTAGGTTGCCTGAAGAGTTTCGAGGTACTCTCTTGTACAGGGAGTGAGCGACTCAGCCTCCTTCACGATCCGCGTTCTGCGTAAGATTTCTCCCATTTGGGCCGAGAGTCGTCGCTTTCTGTCCCTGCCTTCCTCCTGAAGGAGCTTCTTACAGCCTTCTTTCAGGGTGTCCCATACATGCGGGGTTAATGAGGGCACGTTGTCCAAGGACTCCCGGATGCGGTCTCTGACCCGCTGGACGCAGACCTCGTCGTGTAGTAGGGAGGGGTCGAGTCGCCAGCCGAGGTAGCGGCTGCTAAAGCCAGGGGAGCCTCTCACCGTTGCTGCCAATGGGAGGTGGGCAGATTTCCCTGAGAGGTTGCCCGGGAGATCGACAACCTCGCATTCTACTACGGAGGCGAGCAGGTAGTACGGCAAGTAGGTGCCGTCGATCCTGCTCGCACTGGTCTTTGACGGACGGAGGAACCCTACATAGTGGACAGCGAGAGGCCTTCAGGAGCGCCTGCGCGGAAAGGCAAGGGGGAGAGGGGTGGGCGCGTGCCGGGCGTCGTTGATACAAGACCATCTGAGTAAAGTAGGCGGAGTGGTGCCGACCTGGTTGCGGTTGGGTTAGGATAGCGCTTCTTATACCTTCCCCTTTTCGTGCCGGAAAGGCGCGCGCACGGTAGCCGAAAGGCGGTCAAGCGCAAACGCCGCTCAGGCGATCGGCGAGATAGCAGAGGCAGCTGGCCAGGCCTTATCATCCAGGCGCTGGGTGACAGAGAGGGGGGCGTACCTTGCTGCGAGCACAGACATGATAAGCAGGGGAGAGCGTTGTTGGGATCAATTTCAAAGGCGACGCGAACCATAACAAAAAGAAGGAGGGGAGTGGTGCCAAGGACAAGAAGACGACTGCGAGGAGGCGTTAGTGCTTCGGGTCTCCTCGCGGGGGAGGGCTGCCGTCCCCTAAGGAACCCTTCCGCGGCTTTTTGGACTCGGCGCGGGGGGGGGGGGATGGTGGTTCGTTAGCAAGGAAGAGACGCTAATTTCTGTCTCCCATACTGGGGACACGGCTAAGCGCCTTAGGGGAAGGGAGAAGTGGGAGGAAAAGAGAGGATAGAAGTTTTAACAAGGGCAGAGGCCCGGACGACGCATTGCGGTCAGCAGCCTGTCGGCAGGGGTAGAGGCGGCGAGGGTCCCGTACTCAGTGGTAGGCTTCAATACCCGTCTCGTCCAGGAACTCCACCAGGCTCCGGAGTGCTGGTAGATGGGGGCGAGACGGGAAGAGGAGGTGTTGCAGTGTGGTGGCAGGGAGACCCTGTCTTCTGTAGGCTGTGAGGACCCTTGAGCGTTCCTCGGCCAGTCCAGGGCACTCACAGAGGAGATGCTCGAGGGTCTCGGGATCACCGCAACGGCTGCAGGCCGGGGAGGTGCAGAGTCCTTTGGCGTGGCGGCGGGCTGCGGTCCAGACGCAGCCAGTCCGCAGGCGCAGCAGGGCAGCTCGTTCCCTCCTTGTAAGGCCTGCCTCTGGAAGAAGTCTTGGTCCCCGCCCGTTGGCCACCCTTTGGTCTGGATGGACAGTGATGAGAAGCTTCCTGAGACGGTCCCTGGCCGCCACGGCTCGGGTGAAAGGGGTGCCTGGCTGATGAGCTGCCTTGGCCAATGTGTCCGCCTCCTCATTGCCGGCTATGCCCACATGTGAGGGCAGCCAGTGAAAGGAGACGGACACTCCCGACGCGCAAAGAGCCTGGAACTTGCATGCCAGGAGGTTCCCTGTAAGCCCAGCGCGGCGGGGATTGGCTAGGGTCTGCAGTGCCGCCCTGCTGTCACAAAGAACGGCTACTGGCTCCGTTGGGATGTCCTCTGCCAGGAGGTCCGCCGTAAGGTGCAATCCTGCCAGCTCCGCTGCCGTGGAGCTCGCTGGGAAAGGCAGCCGGCACTGTCTGCTTCTGGACCTGCTTCTGGATGACGCACGCTGCCGCTGCGGACCCGTTCTGCATGACGGATCCGTCCGTGAACACCTGCAGTCGACCTTGGAGTTGCTCCTGAAGTTTGCCGATGGCTGCCTGCTGCAGCGCGGCCGCAGGCGTTCATCGCTTTGATGCCCCATCCAGGTGGATGTGGACCTCTGGTGGCCGATGGTGTGGCGGGGTAGGGGCAACGGGAACAGCCGGATCCAGGACCATCTGGTGGTAGAGCAGGCAGAGGCCACCCATCCGAGATCTGGGTTGGCTGCGAAGTCGCTCCAGGAGCGCCGCTTCGCTGTCACTACTAACTACGGCCGTTTTGGAGCGACGCAAGTTGTTTTCAGTGCTCCCAGCTCGCTCTTTCGGCTCGCTTCCATCTCTATCTCCCTGCCGTCTACGTGTCCGGGAGCGGTGCCGCTGACTCAGTCCGGGCTGGGACGCGCCCGCGGTGGGGGGCGCAGCTTCCGTCCTACTATCAACTAGCGCCTGGCGGCTTGGGCCAGGATCAGACGCCGGGATAACGTAAGCGTGTTCGGGAGGGAGGACGTAGCGTCCACAACTAACGATAGGCGCATCCTCCAGGCTGGCCACACGACTGCTCCCAAGAGGCGGCTGTGCCAAGCTCTCGCTGTTCGCGTGTGGCGACTGGGTCGTGGCAGCTTCAAGGCTCGCGGCGAACGTGGGAACAGCCTGCTCCTCGCCGCTGGAGGTAGGCGAGGGAGACGAATTTGGAGACGGTTCCGCTGAGGTAGACTCCGAAGTGCATATAGCTAAGTGGTCGCTATCGGAAGTCACGCTGGCCGTGTCCTCGGAACCATCTCTCTGGTCGCCTAGGTGTGTTAACGACGACGTCGCTGCACTCCTAGCATCGTTCTCCTCGGTCTTATCGCCGTCCCAATAGTTGGGTGTTTTTTTTTTGTCGGGAGCGGGGATTTTGGCTTCAGGACCTGCAGGCCTGACGTAGACGCCGACGCCTTAGATAAGGCCGTTTCGCTGCTCTGGTCGCTGTTGGGGGGTGGGTCGCTCGCGGACGGGAAGCCACGTGCTGCCGCAACGTAAGATCTGCGGCGGAAACAATCCCGCGTACCGTGGTGGCCGCCGGAACGCTTACACTCTTCGACACATCCCTCCGTATCGTGGCCGAAAACACCGCAGCGCTTGCAGTACGGCCTCGTGCATGCAGAGGCCATGTGGCCGTCGTCGCCGTACCGAGCACACACCCGGCGCATGCCGCGGTATTCGCACTTGACCCTATGGCCCTGAATGGTAGTAAAGTTGGGCACCGGCTTGCTCATTTCCATCTTTACTACCTTTACGCCGTTGAGTTTATTTTGCCTGGTGGCGACTGTGGCAAAAGTAATTCTTAACTTTGCCGTACTGTTGTAGGGCATTTGTCAGAACGTCGTCCGGGAGATATGCAGGCAGACGATATACGTTCACGTACGTGACAGGTGGGCCGACAGCTTCCACCGCCACCTTCTCGCGGTTTAGCCTGAACCCCTCGGCCACCATGAGCTTGGTTGCCTGGTTCGCCTTTCTCGTGCAGACTAGAAATTTGGAACCCCCCATATGTTGGAGCACCAATACACTATCATCTCCCGCAGTAAGCTTAATCGCGTCAATGAGGTCATCAATCGACACGTCACCGTCAGGTACATTAAACAAGAAACAGTTCTCCCTCACCGGGAAGTTAAATGGCGAGGCCATGGCTAGTGGGCGGTGCGCGCGCCACGCTGGCTAAAACAGCCGTCGGGACGGGAGGCGTGTCTGGTAGACAGGTCACGTGCAGCTCACGCTGCACCCTCGTATCAGCAGGACAGCCGGGCTCAGCCGCAGGCGCTGCTGCTTCTCCAAGGTTCGGGTCCGTTGGGTGCTAGGCAGATGGCTCTGGAAGATCGGGAGGCCTCCGAGAACATCACCGGCTCAGCAGGCTGGTCCCCGATCACGGGGTCGGCGCAGTGGCGCGGCCGGGAGGGGCGGCAACCACAGCAGGACGCGGTCGACGTGAAAAAGGACCTGGGGGGCGCACGTCACGAAGACGAGACCCCAGGGCAGCGCAGATGACGGTTCAGACGGGCAGCAACTCGACAGGCCAATTTTGATCTGTCTTTCTGTTTGTCTGTCTGTCACACGATTCAGCCACCTGGCTAAAGTTTAAGCACTTGCCTAACGCCCAGCCATCTTTAACTGGTAGTTGCGTTCACACTTGTGAACATTGTCGATCAAAGAACAAATATTACGCATATCTGAGGCGCAACATCATTACGTAAGTATTAGGTGGTGTGTTTCTTTACTAGAAGATACATAGATACGTAATTCTAAAGACCTTCGTGTTTCTTAGGGTGCGCTAAAAATGCGACGCTATGCACGAAAAGGGCCGTTGCCGACGATTTGGTGCTGCCAACTGGCAGTTGCCCAGGGATTCTGCACAAGCTCATGTTTCGAGACGGCGCTGCCAGATGGCGTCCGTATCTCATGCAGCGTAGTACGGCCAGCAGAAGACTATCGTCTTTCGACGACATTTGCAGCGAAGCACGTAGATACGGGGCCAATTTTTTTATTTTACTATCCTTCAATCCGCCCAGCTGTGCGAAAGGCAGAGACAGGCAGGAAAGAAGGAATGTTTAGATATTTTTAGGGTGCCTCGATGGACCTTTTTGCGGGGTGAGCAGGACGTCGAAGCACTCTGCAACCGCGGAGTGACCTGCTGCTACGACGTCGGCCGAACAGCCGCTCGAGGTTCAACTAGGTCACACAGCGCCAAGTTCGCAGAAAATCCTACAGGTGGCGCGTGCTTCGTCGTGCATTTACGTAAATTTCTCGGTGAACAAAGCGATATGGTGATGTTTCAGACATTCTCAAGCATTCACCAATAATACTAACAAATAGAAGTTTGCTTTTACTGCCCCTTATACCGTGCGCCAAAATGTAAATACTTCGACTGTTTTCCCTTCCTTTTTCTTTTTCGTTTCGACCCCATCGTATTGTGGCCGCCGCGGCCAAGATTCGATCCCATGACCTGAAGATTCGCAGGCCAGTGTCCAGCGGAAGGAGGATGCGGTGGTGAAGCTGTTTCACTTGAGTTTATTTAAAATCAAGACATGCAGATCGTAAAAAGCCACATGGAGTCTGAGTCTGTATAACTAAAATCAGTGTATGCGCAGAGGGTCGTGGTTTTGTATGTCGCAGAGTTCTTCGAAAGGAATCCCCCCTCCCTTCCCCTATATAAAAGCAAATAAAAAGTCGACAACTCCAAACGTGCCCGCACACCTTCAGCAGATTTCCTCAGCCGAAACAGTAATGACTGCCACGCGGGTTTCCACTCGTAGGGATTGGATAGCACCGTCAACGAACACCGACGCTCGTGAAGACGCCTCCGCAGCGACCAGTTCTTTCCCTCTACGAATCACCCAACACCAATCGGTGTTAAGTGTTCTTCTTGCGCTTCTGCTTCGGTGACGACTGGCTTTTCCTGTCCCGGCTGGAGGACGCAGCTGATGCAACCTTCGCGAAGACGGCCGGTGGCTTCCGCGTCGACGCACCGTCGTTCCTTGGGAGAACGACGTTACCGACGTTCGAAAGCGCAGAGCGGCCGCTGTCCTGTGGCGGGCGCGATCTTCGCCTGCGCTCCGTCAGCGGTGCCTGGTGTTCCACCTGTTTCTCGAACCGTTGTTTCTGCGACCGGGTACAGGGAGGCGAGTACGGCACGTCGGCTGCTGGACGGCTGGTGGCCACCTTTCCGGTCTTAGCTCGCCTCGCAGACGAAATCGCTTGGTCGGTCTTCATCTTGCCAGGATTGGCCTGGACAGCTGCCTTCTTCATGGTGGGTCGAGCTCGATTGCGGTACGCACGGGCGTTTCCGGCTGTCTCGTACCGACCGTCTGGTACGCTATGATGCGTTGCAGTCAGACAACAAGGCCTATTTATAGCCTGATAAGCGCATAAATCGTACGTCAGCTGCGCGTCACCAACAGGTCCAGCAGTGCATCCAGTGAGAAGCTGACATGCGCAATTGACCAGAATTTAGATCGCTCTGTAGGGGCGGCGTCCGATTGGCGTGGCCGCGGCGTTAGAAAGTGTAGGAATGGGAAAGCGTTATAAACTGTGTGTTAGGCACTCCGAACTTTCGTTACAAGTAGCGTTGGCGATTGTTGAGACCACAGTGCCACCAGTGCCACCTGTTTGTTTTACAGTTCTTTGTATGTAACCAAACAGCGGGAGGCCCAGCCCGCTTGTGTTACGGGCGTGTCAGCTGCCGTCAATATAAAAGAAGTCTTCAGCTAAACGTTGTGAACTTCTTTATCTGAATGGGATCCGGCGACACGAAGTCGCCGAAAACTACACTTTTCGATGTACTTCTGGAGAACATCTAGTTTTGGTACTCTCCAAAGCACGACGTTTGTAAGCTACCGGTAGCCGTTTCATGAATATTTGCAGGGGTTTTGGGGGATTGGCGACGTCGACATCCGGTAATAAATGAACCTTCCCATCCAAGGGCTACGGCAACCGAAGACAAAACAAGAGCCGTGCTTTGAAAACGTCCTTCTACGTCATGGTGCCCCGGAAATCCTCATCACAGACGTGCGGCCTTTACGGCCCACGTAACTCACGCCATCCTGCGATACGGCGAAACAAGCCACCGCTGGACCACCGCCTGCCACGCCCTGTAGAATGGTCTTTCCGAGCGTCAACGCGAAACCATCGCCGATACGCTGGCGGTGTACGCAGGCGTCGAACACGAAACGTGAGATGACATCGTTCGGTTCGCGTGCAACACAGCAGTACAGGAAGCAACGCATGTGACACCGTTCGAGCATGTCTACGGAAAGATGTCGTGCTACTGGACGTCACCGATGAAGACAAAGTTTACGTTGCCACCTATACTTGCAGTGCGCCAGGGAAGCTCGACAGCTCACCCTAATGCGTATTAAAAATCAGAACAAGGTCGACAGAAGCCCCGCCACGGTGGTCTAGTGGCTATGGTACTCGGCTGCTGATCCGAGGGACGCGGGATCGAATCCCGGCCGCGGCGGCTGCATTTCGTTGGAGGCGAAATGTTGAGGTCCGTGTACTGTGTGATCCGCCGCATGTTAAAGAACCCCAGGTGGTCGAAATTTCCGGACACCCCCACTACGGCGTCTCTCATAATCAAAGCTGGTTTTGGGAAGTAAAACTTCACAAATAAATCAATGAGAAGGTCGACAGAAGCCGTTACAACTCTTGACGACGTTACTTGGAATACCAACCCGGCGATAGTGTTCGGTTCTGGCGCCGATAAGTCGACGTGGCCATAGAAGCTTCTGCGGGGATACTTCGGAGCCTACGAGATACTCCAACGCCCTGGCCCACTGGACTATAAACTTACGGTATTTCACAATCGCAGCGGCACTGAGCACGTTGACGCGGTGCATTAGGAGCCTTTACACTCTCACTGAAAACCTATGGGATGTTATGTATTATTTAAATTTTCAGTACACGCGGTTTTTAATGCATTCGCAGCAGCGGAACTACAATTTTTCTGAGGTGGGCACTGTGATGCGTTCTTTGTTTTTGTTTCGTGTTTCAGCTAGCACATTCTAGTGTGGTATATCACTCAGCGCAGGCCAAGCCTCTACATACATGAAGCTTGTCAAGGGTTTTTTTTTCCGAGTGTTATACTAAGTTTGCACGCGCGAGACGTACAGCCGAGTGCATTGCGCATCCCACGCGAGTGTCGGCGATAACACAGAATGTGCAGTGCTATGACGCATGCGCACAAGAGCGATAAAGCCTTTAATGAAGTGCTGGAGATGTTTGCCTGGCAGTGAGTCTGACATGCTACTTCAGACATGCGCAACAACCGACGCATTTCGCCCATTGCCGGATTAAAACATTTCGGGGCCCCCAGTAAACTGCATTTGGGGGTTTGACCGCGCAGAATTAAATGCAACGGAATAACTAACTAACTAACTAACTAACTAACTAACTAACTAACTAACTAACTAACTAACTAACTAACTAACTAACTAACTAACTAACTAAATAAATAAATAAATAAATAAATAAAGGAAAGAGAAAAATGAAGAAATGCACGGTAAAATACCACGTGCGGTCAGTAGGTAATAATATTCAAGGATGGCATGATAGATACATAACTGAGAGGTCACCACATGAATACCTACCATTGCTACCGACGTCACGCTTACCGATAAAAGAACGGCTTCGGTGTTCGCACGGTTTGCACGTTGTGAAATGTGTCCTCATTCATGAGGAGCGCTCGGTCTGGCAGTTAGTTGCACGAGTAATTTATGCCCCGTCACGGTGGTCTCGTGGCTGTGGCACTCAGCTGCTGATCCGGTGTCAGTGCACGTTGAAGAACCCCAGGTGGTCAAAATTTCCGGGGCCCTCCACTACTGCGTCTCTCATAATCAGATCGTGGTTTTGGGACGTTAAAACCCCAGTATTCGATCAACGAATAATTAGGTGTAACCTAAGCGCAAGGGAGGCTTTTGGAAAGGAACGCATTCGACTTCCTTTTGCGCTAACATTTCGAGCAGAAAGGCTCGTGTCTTAGCAACTGCAACGCACCAGGAAGCCAAAGAAGTGGACTGCTCCAGCGAAAAAAGTCGAGTCGAGGTCATCCTTGTGCGCCTTGACCTAGACATGAACTTCATAGACTAGGTCGTCATCGCAATGAACTAGAAGTGCTGTGGATTGAAATGTCCGCAACGCTGTTCCTAATTTGTTAATGATTACATTGAACATACCTTAGTAAGGGTCAGGGAACCATCCCAAATAAACAATTATGGAGATAATCGTTCCCGAACCTTAAATGATTATATATGTATACAATTATGCGGAAAAGAAAAGGGCGCTTTTGATTTCGACGCTATCAGCGAAGGTGGTAGGCGTGATTGCGGGACACTGCGCTCCCCGTAAAGTCAATGAGCTGACTTACCAGGAAGCACTCGCCTTCCTAAATGCCCACTATGCGCCGAAGAGTAACGAAGTTGCCGCAAGTTATAAGTTCTTCACTAGGGACCAAGCTGCCACTGAATCTGTCCGAGACTATGTCGTTGAGCTCCGCAAGCTGGCAGATAAGTGCAATTTCGGCACCGGCCTTGACCGTATGTTACGTGACCGCATCGTTTGCGGCACCCGAAATCGCGCTGTGCAGCAGACGCTGCTCGAAAGAATTGAGCTCACGCTGGCCGAAGCCATAAACATAGCTACGGCTGCCGAAACCGCTGCGCAGGAAGTTAGCGCCATGACCAAACCTGATGAGGCAGCGGTGTGCAGTTTAGCTGGAAAATCGCGCCAGTATCAAACCACCGCCAGAGATAAGAAGCAACGAGTTGCAGATTGCCCACGCTGCGGAAGCTATGATCATCAAGCAAATGATTGCCCGCACAAAGGAGAGCAATGTTTTCGCTGTGGGAAGACGGGTCATTTCGCAAGAAAATGCCGCTCCCAATCGAGGTTCAAGGCTTGTAGCAGGCAGGATGGCACTGCTTACGCCGTTCAGAATGAGAGCACTGCATCTGAAACAGTTGAAAGTGATATTTCCACAGTGTTCACTGTACAAGAGACACGGGAGAACCAACGGTTGCTACAGGCGTATCGCAGGGTCATCCGTTGGGGGGGCGTGCCCCTGAACATGATCATTGATACGGGATCACCATTTTCAATAATCCCGCAAGAAGTGTATCTCAAGCATCGCCTGAGCTGGCCGCGTTTATCGAAATGCAGACAGACGCTCAGCTGCTACCTGGGCAAGCTGCCCATTGTCGGTGAACTGCAGCTTCAAGCCCAGTATTCAGGCAAAGCTGTCCCTGCCACCCTGATCGTTATAGGGTGTTCTGGTCCTAGCCTTTGCGGAAGGGATTTAATCCAAGCATTGTCAATACTTCCGAGCGAGTTCCTCGGAACAGTGCAATCGATGTCAGTTGCTAGCGACAGCCTCTGCACAGAGTTTCATGCACTTTTTGAATCTGGGCTCGGAAGAATTCAGGGGCCTCCGGTGAAATTCCACCTTCGAGAAGACGCCCACCCGAAGTTCCACAAGGCACGGCCTATCCCGTACGCTCTTCGTGAGAAAGTGGAAACGGAGCTGGAACGCTTAGTGAGTGAAGGCATATTATCGCCTATAGCACATTCAGAGTGGGCGGCACCAATAGTGCCGGTGCTAAAGAAAGACGGGTCCCTCCGCATCTGCGGTGATTTTAAAACCACAATTAATACTGCGTGCATAACTGAGCAGTATCCACTACCTAACATCGAGGATATTTTCGCGTCACTTCGTGAGGGATCTCTTTTCACTACATTGGATCTGAAGGACGCATATAACCAGCTCCCCTTGGATGAGGAAGCGAAGAAGCTGGCCGTCATAAACACGCACAAGGGGCTGTTCTGCTATAACCGTCTTCCGTTTGGAGTTGCCTCGGCTCCCGCGATTTTTCAGCGGCGCATGGAAACTGTCCTGGCTGGCCTTCCAGCCGTGCAGGTGTACTTGGACGACGTATTAATAGCCGAGCGTCAAGACGGTAACGGCTCTGTGCTCCGGGATGTTTTGCACCGGCTGCAGAAAAACGGTGTCAGGCTGAAGGCAGAAAAATGTCACTTCCGTAAAGACTCGATCGTCTACTTGGGGCACCGGATCGACAAAGACGGCTTGCACCCGTTGGAAAAGAACCTCGCAGCAATACGCGATTCACCACGGCCTACAAATGTAAGCGAACTGCGTTCGTTTCTGGGTCTGCTGTCGTATTATCACCGGTTCCTACCACACATGTCGACAATCTTGGCCCCCTTGTATAATCTGCTCGAAAAAGAGCATAAATGGGAGTGGGGTGCAACTCAAGAAAATTCTTATCTAAAGGCGAAACGAACGCTTCTCAGCTCATCAGTGCTGACATATTTTCAGCCCGACCAACCAGTGCGGTTGGAATGCGATGCATCACCGTCGGGTTTAGGTGCCGTCATCTCGCACCGCATGGGCAACGTCGATAAGCCCATCGCTTTCCGTTCACGCACACTGACGCGCGCCGAAAAAAATTATTCGCAGCTCGAGATGATATACAACGGCTGGTGAATATATGCGGAAAGAAAGGCGAGGCTCTAGGACTAGGATTTAGTGTAACAAAATGCGGATTGATGGTAGTCAATGGTCCCTACGACCAGGCGGTATCCCATACAGGGCCAAGAAATACCGAGAGTAAGCGAATACAAGTACATTGGCGCATGGGTAAACGAGGCTGATAGATACATGGAGGTACACGAAAAAGCCTTGGCAGCAAAGGGAAAGAGGAACGCTGCAATAATAAAGCACAGAGTGCTATGGGGATACAATAGGTACGAGGTGCTTAGGGGTCTGTGGAAAGGGGTAATGGTACCGGGGCTTACATTTGGGAACTCAGTGGTGTGCATGAGGCCAGAGATACAATCAGGAATGGATGTGAATCAAAGAACTGTGGGACGCCTCGCGTTGGGTGCTCATGGGAAAACGACAAATGAGGCTGTAAAGGGCGATATGGGATGGGCAAGTTTTGAGGCAAGGGAAGCGTAATAAGGTTTGAAGAGAGGCTTAGGAATGTGAAAGAGAGTAGGTGGGCAGTGAAGGTGTTCCGTTATTTATATAGAAACAGTGTTGACACGCTGTGGAGAAAAAGAACTAGGATGCTCACTAGTAAATATATGGCTCTAAGAGAACTGAAAACAAAGAGCGTAAAGGGAAAAGTCCAAGAGGCAGAGAAGATTTACTGGATGGCAGCGATGGAAAAAAAAACAGACTCCGAAAAACTACCAAAAGGGCGAAAACGAAATAAAGAGGGAGGCATTTTACGATGATTCAAGAGGAAGCGCTTTACAGTTTGAAGGAAGATCGGGCTGCCTTAGAACACCTAGTTATTGATAAGAAGTGCAGTGCCAACACGTGTCAAACGTCATCCACTCCACTGCCTTGTGTTACGTCATAGGCAAGCCGCCTATATATACTTCACTGTCTGCAAAATAAAGCTGTTCTGCGGTGGTTCCCCAGCCTGGCTCGGTCACTCTGGCCAGTTACGACAGTGGCGACGAAGATGGGATCCACGATCTCTGGATGCTGAATGTACCCACCCACCACGACGGAAGGTCGGCGGGCATGGCCATGGCTACGAGTCTGGCTACGAGTCTCGGCACCCCAAGTTTCGACGAAAATCAAGATAAGTGGGAGATTTACTTGACTCAGCTGGAGGCATTCTTTGAAGCAAATGATATTAACAAAGCGGAAAAGAAAAGGGCGCTTTTGATTTCGACGCTATCAGCGAAGGTGGTAGGCGTGATTGCGGGACACTGCGCTCCCCGTAAAGTCAATGAGCTGACTTACCAGGAAGCACTCGCCTTCCTAAATGCCCACTATGCGCCGAAGAGTAACGAAGTTGCCGCAAGTTATAAGTTCTTCACTAGGGACCAAGCTGCCACTGAATCTGTCCGAGACTATGTCGTTGAGCTCCGCAAGCTGGCAGATAAGTGCAATTTCGGCACCGGCCTTGACCGTATGTTACGTGACCGCATCGTTTGCGGCACCCGAAATCGCGCTGTGCAGCAGACGCTGCTCGAAAGAATTGAGCTCACGCTGGCCGAAGCCATAAACATAGCTACGGCTGCCGAAACCGCTGCGCAGGAAGTTAGCGCCATGACCAAACCTGATGAGGCAGCGGTGTGCAGTTTAGCTGGAAAATCGCGCCAGTATCAAACCACCGCCAGAGATAAGAAGCAACGAGTTGCAGATTGCCCACGCTGCGGAAGCTATGATCATCAAGCAAATGATTGCCCGCACAAAGGAGAGCAATGTTTTCGCTGTGGGAAGACGGGTCATTTCGCAAGAAAATGCCGCTCCCAATCGAGGTTCAAGGCTTGTAGCAGGCAGGATGGCACTGCTTACGCCGTTCAGAATGAGAGCACTGCATCTGAAACAGTTGAAAGTGATATTTCCACAGTGTTCACTGTACAAGAGACACGGGAGAACCAACGGTTGCTACAGGCGTATCGCAGGGTCATCCGTTGGGGGGGCGTGCCCCTGAACATGATCATTGATACGGGATCACCATTTTCAATAATCCCGCAAGAAGTGTATCTCAAGCATCGCCTGAGCTGGCCGCGTTTATCGAAATGCAGACAGACGCTCAGCTGCTACCTGGGCAAGCTGCCCATTGTCGGTGAACTGCAGCTTCAAGCCCAGTATTCAGGCAAAGCTGTCCCTGCCACCCTGATCGTTATAGGGTGTTCTGGTCCTAGCCTTTGCGGAAGGGATTTAATCCAAGCATTGTCAATACTTCCGAGCGAGTTCCTCGGAACAGTGCAATCGATGTCAGTTGCTAGCGACAGCCTCTGCACAGAGTTTCATGCACTTTTTGAATCTGGGCTCGGAAGAATTCAGGGGCCTCCGGTGAAATTCCACCTTCGAGAAGACGCCCACCCGAAGTTCCACAAGGCACGGCCTATCCCGTACGCTCTTCGTGAGAAAGTGGAAACGGAGCTGGAACGCTTAGTGAGTGAAGGCATATTATCGCCTATAGCACATTCAGAGTGGGCGGCACCAATAGTGCCGGTGCTAAAGAAAGACGGGTCCCTCCGCATCTGCGGTGATTTTAAAACCACAATTAATACTGCGTGCATAACTGAGCAGTATCCACTACCTAACATCGAGGATATTTTCGCGTCACTTCGTGAGGGATCTCTTTTCACTACATTGGATCTGAAGGACGCATATAACCAGCTCCCCTTGGATGAGGAAGCGAAGAAGCTGGCCGTCATAAACACGCACAAGGGGCTGTTCTGCTATAACCGTCTTCCGTTTGGAGTTGCCTCGGCTCCCGCGATTTTTCAGCGGCGCATGGAAACTGTCCTGGCTGGCCTTCCAGCCGTGCAGGTGTACTTGGACGACGTATTAATAGCCGAGCGTCAAGACGGTAACGGCTCTGTGCTCCGGGATGTTTTGCACCGGCTGCAGAAAAACGGTGTCAGGCTGAAGGCAGAAAAATGTCACTTCCGTAAAGACTCGATCGTCTACTTGGGGCACCGGATCGACAAAGACGGCTTGCACCCGTTGGAAAAGAACCTCGCAGCAATACGCGATTCACCACGGCCTACAAATGTAAGCGAACTGCGTTCGTTTCTGGGTCTGCTGTCGTATTATCACCGGTTCCTACCACACATGTCGACAATCTTGGCCCCCTTGTATAATCTGCTCGAAAAAGAGCATAAATGGGAGTGGGGTGCAACTCAAGAAAATTCTTATCTAAAGGCGAAACGAACGCTTCTCAGCTCATCAGTGCTGACATATTTTCAGCCCGACCAACCAGTGCGGTTGGAATGCGATGCATCACCGTCGGGTTTAGGTGCCGTCATCTCGCACCGCATGGGCAACGTCGATAAGCCCATCGCTTTCCGTTCACGCACACTGACGCGCGCCGAAAAAAATTATTCGCAGCTCGAGAAGGAAGCTCTGGCGTTGGTGTTCGGAGTGTCAAAGTTTCGAGACTACCTGTTGGGCCGCGAGTTTGTGCTGGTGACGGACCACCAACCACTTGTGGGTCTGCTACGAGAAGATCGACCGGTGCCTCCAATGGCGTCGGCGCGTATCCAGAGGTGGGCTCTGTTCCTAAGTCAATACCGGTACCGCATCGAGTACAGGGCCGGGAAGCAAAACGCCAATGCAGACGCACTTAGCCGTTTGCCAGTGCCGACACCAGAGGTTGTTCACTCGGGAACCTTGCCAGAATACGTGCTGTCCGCAGAGCATCTGGACAGTTCGTACGCGCCAGCGGGTGCCTTAAGGGCGTTGACCAGTGCGGACAAAGATCTTTGTGTTGTCCAGAGCTTCATACTTAATGGATGGCCTAAACACCTCTCATCATGTCACAGTCATCTCCAACCTTATTTTTGCAGAAGACTGGAACTGTCGAGCGCAGAAGGTCTGCTCTACTGGGGTCATCGAGTTATCATACCCGACAAGGCGCGGGGGCCCATGCTGTCCGAGCTACACCGGTCACACCAGGGAGCATCTGCGATGAAAAGACTGGCTCGGACGTTGTTCTGGTGGCCAGGGTTGGATGGTGAGATCGAAAATGTCGCTCGTTCATGCATGCCATGTGTACAAGCGCAAGCAATGCCACATCGCCAGGAGCCTATCAGTTGGCCAGAAACGGGGATGAAGTGGTCACGTCTTCACATTGATTATGCCGGGCCAATAGAGGGGCGCATGCTGCTGATAGTCGTCGACTCGCACACGAAGTGGATCGAGGCCCTCCCGGTCAGGTCAACAACGACCGAAGTCACAATAACACGGCTGCGCGAATTATTCGCGCGTTTTGGCTTGCCGCAAACTGTAGTGTCGGATAACGGGCCCCAGTTTGCAAGTCAGCAGTTTGCCCAGTTCATGACAGACAACAACATAACGCATCTGCGCAGTGCCCCATACCACCCACAATCTAATGGCCTTGCGGAACGCGCAGTTCGCACTATCAAGGACGGCCTGGTTAAACATTCTATGGTGAACGACCTCGAAGTTAAACTAGCACGAGTATTGCTAGGCTACCGACGCACGCCCCTACCGTGCGGAAAGTCTCCTTCGGAACTACTGCTTAATTATCAAGTTCGTTCACGCTTGGATACTTGTGTGCCATCGTTATCTCGGAGTCATTCGCAGCCTTCCAGATTCCAGCCTGGAGACCCGGTGTGGGTGCGCAACTTTGGACACGGGAGGCGGTGGTGCCCAGGCGTCATCAAAGGCACCGAAGGTTCGCGCCTCGTGACTGTCGACACACCAGGTGGGCCATCCCGGCGTCACCTGGACCAGATTCGTCCGCGGGTGTCACCCGGGGCTCCAAAGGCGGACACTTTCGAATCGGTACCTCCCAGCCCTGACAACGGGGACCAGCAGGCGTCACCAAGGGAGGAGCGGTTCAGCCCGGCAACTCCAGCACGCAAGGACGCTGCTCCCGTTCCTTCTGCAACGCCACCAACATCTCTTCCAGCTGTGGAGGCTTCCCCACCTCCTCCAGTCTTACGAAGGTCTACCCGACTACGAAGACCCGTGCAAAGACTCAATCTTTAAATGAAAGGGAGAAGTGATAAGAAGTGCAGTGCCAACACGTGTCAAACGTCATCCACTCCACTGCCTTGTGTTACGTCATAGGCAAGCCGCCTATATATACTTCACCGTCTGCAAAATAAAGCTGTTCTGCGTTGGTTCCCCGGCCTGGCTCGGTCACTCTGGCTAGTTACGACAGGTCAAAATTTCCGGAGCCCTCCACTACGCGTTTTCTCTCCGTTCTGTCTCTTTCAATCCCTTTTCCCCACCCTCACGGACGCTTAGCCATGCTGCCGACATGGGCTACAGAAATTAGCGTCTTCCTTAACCGAACCACAATCATGATCATCAATCACCTCTAGGTAGCGGCTGCTACGTAAAGCAAATGAAAAAAAAAAAAGTAATCTGGAAAGAATAAATACACATCAAAACATTGAAAAGAAACATCAAGTTTGCAGTTGTATGATGTAGCTCTGATGTCAGAGCATTATAGATTAGTACAGAATAGGATAATGGGGACACGAGGGTAATTAACCAGAAAGATAATTAACTAAAGGTGGGTGCGTAACGCATTGAATATGCGGATATATATGAGCCACATACAAGAAAGAAAGAGAGAAATGAAAAAGAAAAGCTAGTCAGTTCCACGTTTGTTAAATCTGTGTAAAGAGCGAAGCTGGTGTTCTTCGGTGTTGATCTTGTGTCTTTCTGTTTCCTTATTCAATTATCTGGCATTTTACTTTGTTAATGACGAATTCACACTAAGGTATGGCACCATGACGTATATACATTTGTCTGTCTTTGGGCACCCTTCTTCGTCGAATTGTCGACACGTGGGCGCACGCACACTGAACGCAGCACTGCGTTTCATTTCATTTGATTTTATTTCCTTAAAGACCCCACATGGGGGTATTACATAATGGGTGAGGTCAGCAAAACATGAATAACAATGCCACGTGTGTCAATATACAGAAAAGGTTCTTTAAGTTTTCAGCGAATGATGATGCACAGGCAGTGGCGCACCGACCGGGGGGGGGGGGGGGTTCGGGTGTTGTAACCCCCCCCCCCCCCGAGGCCGACCTAACCTCCCTCCCACTCCGTAACTGCTCCTATGTCCTAGAAGAATGTTGAGCTAATGTCTCTGCAAAACGACGAAAAAATAATAAAAGCAATCATCATTGTTGTTACTATCATTTGGCATTTTATTTATATTTTTTTCCACACGCAACAACTGTGTAATCGCATGCCCGGCCCTTCGTAAAAAATTTAACCCTCCCCTGGCAGAGATCCTGGGTGCGCTACTGTGCACAGGTGTTGTCGACGATATGTTCGGGAAGGCCGTTCCAATTTTTAGCTGCACGTGGAAAGAAGCAAGCTCAAAAAGTAACAATTCCGACCCGTGGACGAAACACTTGAAGGGTGGGGCCGGTGCGGCGAGAGATGTACGATGCTGGCATGATGTGAGGTGCACGATTAAGTGACGAGTAATAGAACTTGTGGTACAATAATAGAGTGGCTATGCGACAGAGAATTGAGAGAGACGGTATCGCGGATTGTGTTTTCAACGCTGAAACACTGACGTCGTACGAATAAGAAGAATGGATGGACCTTGTAGCGCGATTTTGGACTGCTTCTAGATCGTTTATGAGGTTAACGTAATGCGGGGTTCCATATGGCAGATGCGTATTCTAGTTTAGGTCGAACGAGTGACTTATAAGCGAGAATCTTACGTGATGTGGGGCGAGGCGAAGATGACGTTTAAGAAACCCCAGTGATTTGTTTTCTGATGATATCACGTTAGCGACATGTGCATTCCATGTTCGGTCATTACATAATCTAATGCCTAAGTATTTGAAAGACGATACGGATTCTACGGATTAAGCACAGTTTCTGCTCCTTTGGGCAAGAGTGTCAAGCTCCCTTTCACTGTCACGTAGCAGTGGGCTTAGGGCCAGGGTGTGCGTAGTTCGTCGTCGACAAGAGGGGCCTAGCTTATTTGTTTATTTAGTTGTTTCTTTCTCGCCCTTCGCATTATGTCTACGATGCTGCAGTAGGCTGGGGCAAAGTCTATAAGCAGTTCCTTTCCCGCTTGCCCGATCGCGTAAAGGGCGGACGTGGCGAGCCGCTGTTAAAATGATGCGTCGCTCGTACTCGCATTGCAGTTGTGGTTGTGAGCCGGTCTGCGTTGGAAATAATATTGCCCTGAAGAAGTGTATTGGCCTTCTTTTCCGCTCGCACATCGAGAAGAATTGTCGCTTGCACGGTAAACCCGGCCACTGATTCTTTCAATATCCGAGTACAATGTGACTGGATTCACTGGCCTGAGGTTTTTACCACTCTTCAGTTGCTGTAATCAGAACGGCAATTCCCACTGCCCAACTTTGCGGTGACGCACAACACTGAAGCCGTCTTGATTAATATTTTATTTTATTTTATTTTATCAACGAGTCAAAATTTCACAAAAAACCCAATACTATAGTCTTACCTTTTTTGGCATTTTGGGCAAAATTTTGAGAGACCGTATTTTTATTCAGGAAGGCGCGCAATAAGTAGAGGAATGCTCTACGATGCGGGAAAATGTATTTTGTGCGACTTCTGAACGAGTCAAAATTTCACAAAAAACCCAAGCCTGTAGTCTTACCTGTTTTGGAATTTTGGGCAAGATTTTGGAGACCGTATTCTTATTCAGGAAGGCGCGGAATAAGTAGAGGAATGGTCTACGATGCGGTAAAACGCATTTTGTGCGACTTCCGATCGAGTCAAAATTTCACAAAAAACCCAATACTATAGTCACCTTTTTTGGCATTTTGGGCAAAATTTTGAGAGACCGTATTTTTATTCAGGAAGGCGCGCAATAAGTAAAGGAACGCTCTACGATGCGGGAAAACGCATTTTGTGCGACTTCTGAACGAGTCAAAATTTCACAAAAAACCCAAGCCTGTAGTCTTACCTGTTTTGGAATTTTGGGCAAGATTTTGGAGACCGTATTCTTATTCAGGAAGGCGCGGAATAAGTAGAGGAATGGTCTACGATGCGGTAAAACGCAGTTTGTGCGACTTCTGATCGAGTCAAAATTTCACAAAAAACCCAACACTATTTTTGGCATTTTGGGCAAAATTTTGAGAGACCGCATTCTTATTCAGGAAGGCGCGCAATAAGTAAAGGAATGCTCTACGATGCGGTAAAACGCATTTTGTGCGACTTCTGATCGAGTCAAAATTTCACAAGAAACCCAATACTATTATAGTCTTACCTTTTTTGGCATTTTGGGCAAAACTTTGAGAGACCGCATTTTTATTCAGGAAGGCGCGCAATAAGTAGAGGAATGCTCTACGATGCGGGAAAACGCATTTTGTGCGACTTCTGATCGAGTCAAAATTTCTCAAAAAACCCAATACTATAGTCTTACCTTTTTTGGCATTTTGGGCAAAATTTTGAGAGACCGCATTTTTATTCAGGAAGGCGCGCAATAAGTAAAGGAATGCTCTACGAAGCGGTAAAACGCATTTTGTGCGTCTTCTGATCGAGTCAAAATTTCACAAAAACCCAATACCTTTTTTGGCATTTTGGCCAAGATCTTGAGAGACCGTATTTTTATTCAGGAAGGCGCGCAATAAGTAGAAGAATGCTCTACGATGCGGCCAAACGTATTTAGAGCGACATCTGAACGAGTCAAAATTTCACAAAAAACCCAATACTATAGTCTTACCTTTTTTGGCAATTTGGTAAAATTTTTAGAGACCGTATTTGTATTCAGGAAGGCGCGCAATAACTAAAGGAATGCTCTACGACGCGGGAAAACGCATTTTGTGCGACTTCTGATCGAGTCAAAATTTCACAAAAAACCCAATACTATAGTCTTACCTTTTTGGCATTTTGGGCCAAGATTTTGAGAGACCGTATTTTTATTCAGGAAGGCGCGCAATAAGTAGACGAATGCTCTACGATGCGGCCAAACGTATTTAGAGCGACATCTGAACGAGTCAAAATTTCACAAAAAACCCAATACTATAGTCTTACCTTTTTGGCATTTTGGGCAAAATTTTGAGAGACCGTATTTTTATTCAGGAAGGCGCGCAATAAGTAGAGGAATGCTCTACGATGCGGGAAAACGCATTTTGTGCGACTTCTGATCGAGTCAAAATTTCACAAAGAACCCAATACTATAGTCTTACCTTTTTTGGCATTTTGGGCAAAATTTTGAGAGACCGCATTTTTATTCAGGAAGGCGCGCAATAAGTAGAGGAATGCTCTACGATGCGGGAAAACGCATTTTGTGCGACTTCTGATCGAGTCAAAATTTCACAAAAAGCCCAATACTATAGTCTTACCTTTTTTGGCATTTTGGCAAGATTTTGAGAGACCGTATTTTATTCAGGAAGGCGCGCAATAAGTAGAAGAATGCTCTACGATGCGGGAAAACGCATTTGTGCGACTTCTGATCGAGTCAAAATTTCACAAAAAACCCAATACTATAGTCTTACCTTTTTTGGCATTTTGGGCAAAATTTTTAGAGACCGTATTTTTATTCAGGAAGGCGCGCAATAAGTAAAGGAATGCTCTACGACGCGGGAAAACGCATTTTGTGCGACTTCTGATCGAGTCAAAATTTCACAAATAACCCAATACTATAGTCTTACCTTTTAGGGGCGAAGCTCCTTAGGTAGTGGGTCTGTACATCCCATGGTGTTTGTTGGTGATGTACGTAGCCACGTCTACTTTTATGAAAAAAAAAATTCCGAAAGTCGTGTCCTCTGCCTGGATTCAAACACAGGCTCTCGGCGTGGCAGTCGAGCGTTCTACCACTGAGCTACGCCTGTGGTTGAAAAATTGTCGCTAAAAGGCCTAAACAGGTATAATGTCTCCCGCGGAATCGCATTAACAAACGTAATGTTACGTTGAAAAATAGTAATACACCGCTACACGACGCGAAAATGGATTGTATAACGAGGTCGAGGCATCATTTGAAAGAACACAGAGCTGCGTGCTTTGTAGCTTTGAACCCATTACGGAGGCACTGGTAATTATGGCGTAGTGGGTACTTCCCTACTTGGCAAAATGATAAGTTATGGCGCAGGAGATACCTACCACTTCTACTTGCACTAGTTTCCTCAAGCGTTTAAAGTGGCCTCTAAGAAAGTAGCTCCTCCTGCTTACGCTGTCACTGTCCTGCAGTTCCGCGCAGGCCTGGCTCTAGCACAGCATATCCCCCTTAAACGCGAGATCCCAGCGTACGAATACAGTGTTTCTCACGTCTTTACATGATGATCGACTGGGCGATATACGCCAAAGATTCACGGTTTACCGATGATTCCCTCCGGAGCTTCGCCCACTCATCATCATTCACCCCGTGGATATGCTGTGATTTTTTTTTTTTTGGCATTTTGGGCAAAATTTTGAGAGACCGTATTTTTATTCAGGAAGGCCCGCAATAAGTAGAGGAATGCTCTACGATGCGGCCAAACGGATTTAGAGCGACTTCAGAACGAGTCAAAATTTCACAAAAAACCCAATACTATAGTCTTACCCTTTTTGGCATTTTGGGCAAAATTTTGAGAGACCGCATTTTTATTCAGGAAGGCGCGCAATAAGTAGAGGAATGCTCTACGATGCGGGAAAACGCATTTTGTGCGACTTCTGATCGAGTCAAAATTTCACAAATAACCCAATACTATAGTCTTACCTTTTAGGGGCGAAGCTCCTTAGGTAGTGGGTCTGCACATCCCATGGTGTTTGTTGGTGATGTACGTAGCCATGTCTACTTTTATGAAAAAAAAATTCCGAAAGTCGTGTCCTCTGCCTGGATTCGAACCCAGGCTCTCGGCGTGGCAGTCGAGCGTTCTACCACTGAGCTACGCCTGTTTTTTTGTTTCTTTCATACATGGTATTTATTACAGTGCGCTAAGAAATTCGCAAATTGCATAAGGCGCTGTTGCAGTGACCCAGCGACAATAATCGCACAAGCAATCCAAATGCCAATGTCAGCCTAAAATACACATTCACTGACGGGATGCACATAAGTGTTTTTTAGGGAGAGTTCAAGATGTGTTGCACAGCATGGCTGGTAGGGATGAGCACTTCACCAAGATGGGGTACCAGTCAGGCCTGACGTCAAGCTCGTCGTAGATGTCCTTTAGATGCATGATCATTTGAACAAAATGAGTTGTCGATGCTGTGACTGGTTCTGCGTTGCGGTCTTGCATGCGCGTCTTCCACAAGCTATGCATTCCCATAAGAAAGAACATATCAAACGGCACTTCATCCAGGGATGTTGGCAGAAGGTAGCGTATAGTATGCGAATTAAAGGTGAAATCTTTCTTTAGAGTTCGCTGAAGGATATCCCAGAACAGAATAGCGTTCTTGCAGTTAATAAAGCAGTGTTCTATTGTCTCCGGTACATTACAAAGACGGCAGTCAACTGAAGAAACAAAAATGCCTTTCTTGTGTAGCCATGCCTTCACAGGCAATGTTTCTGAGTGAAGTTTATAAAAGAAGGTTTTTGAATTAGGAGAAACGTACATTTTGCGAACGCGCTTGAGGACATCATGGCCTGGAAGGTTGACATACAAAGAACGATAAAATGGAGGTGGAAAAAGCATAGATAATAATTCCTTATACAGCTTTTTGCGCGACACTGTGTACAAGTACTCAATCGAAAAACGGGTTTAAAGGAACTGGACCGCAAACTGCACTTCCTGCATAAATCCCCACAAACACTGACGTGCAGAGAAATTTGACGAAACAATTAAATCAGGTAAAGCGTTAACAAGTGTGACCTGCAAGAATGATTGAATTATCGGGTGAGAACTATCACGAAAAAAGAAGAAGCGCGAAACGATTTGCCATAAGTAGAGATGCACAAGTCCCAACCCGCCCTCTTTCACTGGTCTGAATATGTTGTCCCGTCGCATTGGTTCAAAAGTGGAAGACCATACAAAAGTAGCAAATGTCCGATGAAAGCGTTGTATGTAAAACCGAGCGCAATGAATTAGTTGTAGCACATAGTAAAGCTTTGTTGCAAGAAATGTGTTGCAGGCTTCAGCTCTCCCAAAGATTGAAAGGCGATGTGGAACGTATGTCTGGGCCTGACGTTCAAGCTTAGGGACGCGCTCTTTCCAGTAATGTGCGCTGAATCGATATGCATCAAGCGGCACTCCAAGATACTTTGGCGGAATACGAGTCCAATTAATCCCTGCGAACTGACTCGGTGTACATCCCCACGTACCAAACCATAATCCTAGACTTTTCGAGGCGTTTAAACGAGCACCTGATACAACACCAAATTTTCCAATTGTGAATAGCACATTTTCAACACTTCGTTTGTCTGTGCAAAAGAATGCCAATCATCTGCATAAGCCAATACTTTAACTTCATTACCTAATATGCTGTAACCATGGATACGATTTGCTCGCATTATGCTCAAGCATAATGGTTCGAGATAAAGTCCAAACAGGAGTGGAGACATTGGGCAGCCTTGCTTTACAGACGAGCGAATAGAAACAGGTTTACCGATGATTCCCTCCGGAGCTTCGCCCACTCATCATCATTCACCCCGTGGATATGATGTGATTTTTTTTTTTTTTTTTTTGGCATTTTGGGCAAAATTTTGAGAGACCGTATTTTATTCAGGAAGGCCCGCAATAAGTAGAGGAATGCTCTACGATGCGGGGGGAAAACGCATTTTGTGCGACTTCTGATCGAGTCAAAAATTCACAAAAAACCCAATACTATAGTCTACCTTTTTTGGCATTTTGGGCAAAATTTTGAGAGACCACTATTTTTATTCAGGAAGGCGCGCAATAAGTAGAGAATGCTCTACGATGAGGGAAAACGCATTTTGTGCGACTTCTGATCGAGGTCAAAATTTCACAAATAACCCAATACTATAGTCTTACTTTAGGGGCGAAGTCCTTAGGTAGTGGGTCTGTACATCCCATGGTGTTTGTTGGTGATGTACGTAGCCACGTCTACTTTTATGAAAAAAAAAATTCCGAAAGTCGTGTCCTCCTCCTGGATTCGAACCCAGGCTCGCGACGTGGCAGTCGAGCGTTCTACCACTGAGCTACGCCTGTTTTTTTGTTTTTCTTCATACATGGTATTTATTACAGTGCGCTAAGAAATTCGCAAATTGCATAAGGCGCTGTTGCAGTGACCAGCGACAATAATCGCACAAGCAATCCAAATGCCAATGTCAGCCTAAAATACACATTCACTGACGGGATGCACATAAGTGTTTTTTAGGGAGAGTTCAAGATGTGTTGCACAGCATGGCTGGTAGGGATGAGCACTTCACCAAGATGGGGTACCATTCAGGCCTGACGTCAAGCTCGTCGTAGATGTCCTTTAGATGCATGATCATTTGACAAAATGAGTTGTCGATGCTGTGACTGGTTCTGCGTTGCGGTCTTGCATGCGCGTCTTCCACAAGCTATGCATTCCCATAAGAAAGAACATATCAAACGGCACTTCATCCAGGGATGTTGGCAGAAGGTAAGCGTATAGTATGCGGAATTAAAGGTAAATCTTTCTTTAGAGTTCGCTGAAGGATATCCCAGAACAGAATAGCGTTCTTGCAGTTAATAAAGCAGTGTTCTATTGTCTCCGGTACATTACAAAGACGGCAGTCAACTGAAGAAACAAAAATGCCTTTCTTGTGTAGCCATGCCTTCACAGGCAATGTTTCTGAGTGAAGTTTATAAAGAAGGTTTTTGAATTAGGAGAAACGTACATTTTGCGAACGCGCTTGAGGACATCATGGCCTGGAAGGTTGACATACAAAGAACGATAAAATGGAGGTGGAAAAAGCATAGATAATAATTCCTTATACAGCTTTTTGCGCGACACTGTGTACAAGTACTCAATCGAAAAACGGGTTTAAGGAACTGGACCGCAAACTGCACTTCCTGCATAAATCCCCACAAACACTGACGTGCAGAGAAATTTGACGAAACAATTAAATCAGGTAAAGCGTTAACAAGTGTGACCTGCAAGAATGATTGAATTATCGGGTGAGAACTATCACGAAAAAAGAAGAAGCGCGAAACGATTTGCCATAAGTAGAGATGCACAAGTCCCAACCCGCCCTCTTTCACTGGTCTGAATATGTTGTCCCGTCGCATTGGTTCAAAAGTGGAAGACCATACAAAAGTAGCAAATGTCCGATGAAAGCGTTGTATGTAAAACCGAGCGCAATGAATTAGTTGTAGCACATAGTAAGCTTTGTTGCAGAAATGTGTTGCAGGCTTCAGCTCTCCCAAAGATTGAAAGGCGATGTGGAACGTATGTCTGGGCCGGACGTTCAAGCTTAGGGACGCGCTCTTTCCAGTAATGTGCGCTGAATCGATATGCATCAAGCGGCACTCCAAGATACTTTGGCGGAATACGAGTCCAATTAATCCCTGCGAACTGACTCGGTGTACATCCCCACGTACCAAACCATAATCCTAGACTTTTCGAGGCGTTTTAACGAGCACCTGATACAACACCAAATTTTTCAATTGTGAATAGCACATTTTCAACACTTCGTTTGTCTGTGCAAAAGAATGCCAAGTCATCTGCATAAGCCAATACTTTAACTTCATTACCTAATATGCTGTAACCATGGATACGATTTGCTCGCATTATGCTCAAGCATAATGGTTCGAGATAAAGTCCAACAGGAGTGGAGACATTGGGCAGCCTTGCTTTACAGACGAGCGAATAGAAACAGGTTTTGAGAGATGACCATTGATAATTAGGCGAGTCGAACAGTCACTATAACAAAGTCGGACACCCTTGAGCAAGACAGAGCCAATATTGCTATGCTCCAGAAGAGAAAACAGGAACGAATGACTGACGCGATCAAAGGCATTTGCGAGATCTACCTGAAGCATTGCAAGCTGCTCTTGAGAACTGTAGCAGTACTGGAGGATTGTACGAGCGATATGAATATTGGTCTGTATGGAGCGACCTCGAATTCCACACGTCTGATGAGAACCAATCAGGACCGACATCACAAACTGTAATAGCACTCTTAAACGTTGACTGAGCTACGCCTGTGGTTGAAAAATTGTCGCTAAAAGGCCTAAACAGGTATAATGTCTCCCGCGGAATCGCATTAACAAACGTAATGTTACGTTGAAAAATAGTAATACACCGTTACACGACGCGAAAATGGATTGTATAACGAGGTCGACGCATCATTTGAAAGAACACAGAGCTGCGTGCTTTGTAGCTTTGAACCCATTACGGAGGCACTGGTAATTATGGCGTAGTGGGTACTTCCCTTGGCAAAATGATAAGTTATGGCGCAGGAGATACCTACCACTTCTACTTGCACTAGTTCCACAAGCGTTTAAAGTGGCCTCTAAGAAAGTAGCTCCTCCTGCTTACGCTGTCACTGTCCTGCAGTTCCGCGCAGGCGTGGCTCTAGCACAGCTATCACCTTAAAGCCAGATCCCAGCGTACGAATACAGTGTTCTCACGTCTTTACATGATGACGACTGGGCGATATACGCCAAAGATTCACGGTTACCGATGATCCCTCCGGAGCTTCGCCCACTCATCATCATTCACCCCGTGGATATGCTGTGATATTTTTTTTTTTGGCATTTGGGCAAAATTTTAAGAGACCGTATTTTTCAGGAAGGCCGCAATAAGTAGAGGAATGCTCTACGATGCGGCCAAACGGATTTAGAGCGACTCTGAACGAGTCAAAATTCACA
>JABSTT010002554.1:0-29207 GCA_013339685.2 Hyalomma asiaticum | reverse complement strand
GGCGAAGGATGCACTGCCTGAATGCACTGCCTGGCGGAGAGAAGAAGCAAAATTGGACTGACTGTGACAGGAAAATACGCGAACGCGATGCGCGTCTCCAACTGGGTTGTCGGGTTGTCGGGTCGCCGAGGTGTTTAAGAACAGATTCCTGCTGTGCCCTCTCGTCAATTGTGACGCGATTAATTTCAAAATGTCCGCAATGCAGCATTTTTGCTGATTTCGAATACAAGAAAGGCATGCCTGATTGTCTCGCCTGCGACGCGGGAGTTTACGGCGTGTTTGTCGCGTCATCACGTGCAGCTTGACCAGTGTGTGTCGTTATCCTTCTGTTCTCTGCCGCGGCAAAGTGGCTGTCTGAGAGAGATAGAGATAGCGAGGGCGAAGGAATGCACTGCCTGAATGCACTGCCTGGCGGAGAGAAGAAGCAAAATTGGACTGACTGTGACAGGAAAATACGCGAACGCGATGCGCGTCTCCAACTGGGTTGTCGGGTTGTCTGGGTTGTCGGGTCGCCGAGGTGTTTAAGAACAGATTCCTGCTGTGCCCTCTCGTCATTGTGACGCGATTAATTTCAAAATGTCCGCAATGCAGCATTTTTGCTGATTTCGAATACAAGAAAGGCATGCCTGATTGTCTCGCCTGCGACGCGGGAGTTTACGGCGTGTTTGTCGCGTCATCACGTGCAGCTTGACCAGTGTGTGTCGTTATCCTTCTGTTCTCTGCCGCGGCAAAGTGGCTGTCTGAGAGAGATAGAGATAGCGAGGGCGAAAGGAATGCACTGCCAATTTCAAAATGTCCGCAATGCAGCATTTTTGCTGATTTCGAATACAAGAAAGGCATGCCTGATTGTCTCGCCTGCGACGCGGGAGTTTACGGCGTGTTTGTCGCGTCATCACGTGCAGCTTGACCAGTGTGTGTCGTTATCCTTCTGTTCTCTGCCGCGGCAAAGTGGCTGTCTGAGAGAGATAGAGATAGCGAGGGCGAAAGGAATGCACTGCCTGAATGCACTGCCTGGCGGAGAGAAGAAGCAAAATTGGACTGACTGTGACAGGAAAATACGCGAACGCGATGCGCGTCTCCAACTGGGTTGTCGGGTTGTCTGGGTTGTCGGGTCGCCGAGGTGTTTAAGAACAGATTCCTGCTGTGCCCTCTCGTCAATTGTGACGCGATTAATTTCAAAATGTCCGCAATGCAGCATTTTTGCTGATTTCGAATACAAGAAAGGCATGCCTGATTGTCTCGCCTGCGACGCGGGAGTTTACGGCGTGTTTGTCGCGTCATCACGTGCAGCTTGACCAGTGTGTGTCGTTATCCTTCTGTTCTCTGCCGCGGCAAAGTGGCTGTCTGAGAGAGATAGAGATAGCGAGGGCGAAAGGAATGCACTGCCTGAATGCACTGCCTGGCGGAGAGAATGCACGCCAGAATGCACTGCCTGGCGGAGAGAAGAAGCAAATTGGACTGACTGTGACAGGAAAATACGCGAACGCGATGCGCGTCTCCAACTGGGTTGTCGGGTTGTCTGGGTTGTCGGGTCGCCGAGGTGTTTAAGAACAGATTCCTGCTGTGCCCTCTCGTCAATTGTGACGCGATTAATTTCAAAATGTCCGCAATGCAGCATTTTTGCTGATTTCGAATACAAGAAAGGCATGCCTGATTGTCTCGCCTGCGACGCGGGAGTTTACGGCGTGTTTGTCGCGTCATCACGTGCAGCTTGACCAGTGTGTGTCGTTATCCTTCTGTTCTCTGCCGCGGCAAAGTGGCTGTCTGAGAGAGATAGAGATAGCGAGGGCGAAAGGAATGCACTGCCTGAATGCACTGCCTGGCGGAGAGAAGAAGCAAAATTGGACTGACTGTGACAGGAAAATACGCGAACGCGATGCGCGTCTCCAACTGGGTTGTCGGGTTGTCTGGGTTGTCGGGTCGCCGAGGTGTTTAAGAACAGATTCCTGCTGTGCCCTCTCGTCAATTGTGACGCGATTAATTTCAAAATGTCCGCAATGCAGCATTTTTGCTGATTTCGAATACAAGAAAGGCATGCCTGATTGTCTCGCCTGCGACGCGGGAGTTTACGGCGTGTTTGTCGCGTCATCACGTGCAGCTTGACCAGTGTGTGTCGTTATCCTTCTGTTCTCTGCCGCGGCAAAGTGGCTGTCTGAGAGAGATAGAGATAGCGAGGGCGAAAGGAATGCACTGCCTGAATGCACTGCCTGGCGGAGAGAAGAAGCAAAATTGGACTGACTGTGACAGGAAAATACGCGAACGCGATGCGCGTCTCCAACTGGGTTGTCGGGTTGTCTGGGTTGTCGGGTCGCCGAGGTGTTTAAGAACAGATTCCTGCTGTGCCCTCTCGTCAATTGTGACGCGATTAATTTCAAAATGTCCGCAATGCAGCATTTTTGCTGATTTCGAATACAAGAAAGGCATGCCTGATTGTCTCGCCTGCGACGCGGGAGTTTACGGCGTGTTTGTCGCGTCATCACGTGCAGCTTGACCAGTGTGTGTCGTTATCCTTCTGTTCTCTGCCGCGGCAAAGTGGCTGTCTGAGAGAGATAGAGATAGCGAGGGCGAAAGGAATGCACTGCCTGAATGCACTGCCTGGTGGAGAGAATGCACGCCAGAATGCACTGCCTGGCGGAGAAAAGCAAAATTGGACTGACTGTGACAGGAAAATACGCGAACGCGATGCGCGTCTCCAACTGGGTTGTCGGGTTGTCTGGGTTGTCGGGTTGCCGAGGTGTTTAAGAACAGATTCCTGCTGTGCCCTCTCGTCAATTGTGACGCGATTAATTTCAAAATGTTGCATTGCAGCATTTTTGCTGATTTCGAATACAAGAAAGGCATGCCTGATTGTCTCGCCAGCGACGCGGGAGTTTACGGCGTGTTTGTCGCGTCATCACGTGCAGCTTGACAATAAACGGCTTGAGGAAAGAGAACACCGAGGAGACGAGGCCCGTAGCAGTACACCCTTAATATAACGGGATTTAAGTGACCCAGATGTTAATTAGCAACCGTTCTGCACTGGCAACTACAGAATTTAGTGGAGGCGCTCATTACAGAGCACCCCACTTATAGCATGCAATTTTTGAGGAAGACCGGGGTTGTTTACGATCCAATAAACGGCTTGAGGAAAGAGAACACCGAGGAGACGAGGCCCGTAGCAGTACACCCTTAATATAACGGGATTTAAGTGACCCAGATGTTAATTAGCAACCGTTCTGCACTGGCAACTACAGAATTTAGTGGAGGCGCTCATTACAGAGCACCCCACTTATAGCATGCAATTTTTGAGGAAGACCGGGGTTGTTTACGATCCAATAAACGGCTTGAGGAAAGAGAACACCGAGGAGACGAGGCCCGTAGCAGTACACCCTTAATATAACGGGATTTAAGTGACCCAGATGTTAATTAGCAACCGTTCTGCACTGGCAACTACAGAATTTAGTGGAGGCGCTCATTACAGAGCACCCCACTTATAGCATGCAATTTTTGAGGAAGACCGGGGTTGTTTACGATCCAATAAACGGCTTGAGGAAAGAGAACACCGAGGAGACGAGGCCCGTAGCAGTACACCCTTAATATAACGGGATTTAAGTGACCCAGATGTTAATTAGCAACCGTTCTGCACTGGCAACTACAGAATTTAGTGGAGGCGCTCATTACAGAGCACCCCACTTATAGCATGCAATTTTTGAGGAAGACCGGGGTTGTTTACGATCCAATAAACGGCTTGAGGAAAGAGAACACCGAGGAGACGAGGCCCGTAGCAGTACACCCTTAATATAACGGGATTTAAGTGACCCAGATGTTAATTAGCAACCGTTCTGCACTGGCAACTACAGAATTTAGTGGAGGCGCTCATTACAGAGCACCCCACTTATAGCATGCAATTTTTGAGGAAGACCGGGGTTGTTTACGATCCAATAAACGGCTTGAGGAAAGAGAACACCGAGGAGACGAGGCCCGTAGCAGTACACCCTTAATATAACGGGATTTAAGTGACCCAGATGTTAATTAGCAACCGTTCTGCACTGGCAACTACAGAATTTAGTGGAGGCGCTCATTACAGAGCACCCCACTTATAGCATGCAATTTTTGAGGAAGACCGGGGTTGTTTACGATCCAATAAACGGCTTGAGGAAAGAGAACACCGAGGAGACGAGGCCCGTAGCAGTACACCCTTAATATAACGGGATTTAAGTGACCCAGATGTTAATTAGCAACCGTTCTGCACTGGCAACTACAGAATTTGGTGGAGGCGCTCATTACAGAGCACCCCACTTATAGCATGCAATTTTTGAGGAAGACCGGGGTTGTTTACGATCCAATAAACGGCTTGAGGAAAGAGAACACCGAGGAGACGAGGCCCGTAGCAGTACACCCTTAATATAACGGGATTTAAGTGACCCAGATGTTAATTAGCAACCGTTCTGCACTGGCAACTACAGAATTTAGTGGAGGCGCTCATTACAGAGCACCCCACTTATAGCATGCAATTTTTGAGGAAGACCGGGGTTGTTTACGATCCAATAAACGGCTTGAGGAAAGAGAACACCGAGGAGACGAGGCCCGTAGCAGTACACCCTTAATATAACGGGATTTAAGTGACCCAGATGTTAATTAGCAACCCGTTCTGCACTGGCAACTACAGAATTTGGTGGAGGCGCTCATTACAGAGCACCCCACTTATAGCATGCAATTTTTGAGGAAGACCGGGGTTGTTTACGATCCAATAAACGGCTTGAGGAAAGAGAACACCGAGGAGACGAGGCCCGTAGCAGTACACCCTTAATATAACGGGATTTAAGTGACCCAGATGTTAATTAGCAACCGTTCTGCACTGGCAACTACAGAATTTAGTGGAGGCGCTCATTACAGAGCACCCCACTTATAGCATGCAATTTTTGAGGAAGACCGGGGTTGTTTACGATCCAATAAACGGCTTGAGGAAAGAGAACACCGAGGAGACGAGGCCCGTAGCAGTACACCCTTAATATAACGGGATTTAAGTGACCCAGATGTTAATTAGCAACCCTTCTGCACTGGCAACTACAGAATTTGGTGGAGGCGCTCATTACAGAGCACCCCACTTATAGCATGCAATTTTTGAGGAAGACCGGGGTTGTTTACGATCCAATAAACGGCTTGAGGAAAGAGAACACCGAGGAGACGAGGCCCGTAGCAGTACACCCTTAATATAACGGGATTTAAGTGACCCAGATGTTAATTAGCAACCGTTCTGCACTGGCAACTACAGAATTTAGTGATGGCGCTCATTACAGAGCACCCCACTTATAGCATGCAATTTTTGAGGAAGACCGGGGTTGTTTACGATCCAATAAACGGCTTGAGGAAAGAGAACACCGAGGAGACGAGGCCCGTAGCAGTACACCCTTAATATAACGGGATTTAAGTGACCCAGATGTTAATTAGCAACCGTTCTGCACTGGCAACTACAGAATTTGGTGGAGGCGCTCATTACAGAGCACCCCACTTATAGCATAGCATACAATTTTGAGGAAGACCGGGTTTCTTTAACGATCCAATAAACGGCTTGAGGAAAGAGAACCACCGAGGAGACGAGGCCCGTAGCAGTACACCCTTAATATAACGGGATTTAAGTGACCCAGATGTTAATTAGCAACCGTTCTGCACTGGCAACTACAGAATTTAGTGGAGGCGCTCATTACAGAGCACCCACTTATAGCATGCAATTTTTGAGGAAGACCGGGTTGTTTACGATCCAATAAACGGCTTGAGGAAAGAGAACACCGAGGAGACAGGGCCCGTAGCAGTACACCCTTAATATAACGGGATTTAAGTGACCCAGATGGTAATTAGCAACTGTCTGCACTGGCAACTACACTTATAGCATGCAATTTTTGAGGAAGACCGGGGTTGTTTACGATCCAATAAACGGCTTGAGGAAAGAGAACACCGAGGAGGACAGGGCCCGTAGGCAGTACACCCTTAATATAACGGGATTTTAAGTGACCCAGATGGTAATTAGCAACTGTTCTGCACTGGCACACTACAGAATTTAGTGATGGCACTCATTACAGAGCACCCCACTTAGAGCATGCACTTTTTGAGGAAGACCGGGGTTGTTTACGACCCAATAAACGGCTTGAGGAAGAGAACACCGAGAAGACGAGGCCCGTAACAGTACACCCTTAATATAACGGGATTTAAGTGACCCAGATGTTAATTAGCAACCCTTCTGAGTAAGGTGGAACGCAATTACACCGTCACGGAACAAGAATGCTTGGCAGCAGCTTTAGCGGTTCACAAGTTTCGGTCCTACGTCTACGGGCGCCCGTTCACTATAGTTACGGACCATCACGCTCTATGTTGGTTGGTGAACCTCCGTGATCCGAGTGGTCGACTGGCACGTTGGGCTCTCCGACTTCAGGAGTACGACTTTGTCATCTCTTACAAGTCCGGTCGTCGCCACGCAGATGCCGACTGCCTTTCCCTCCTTCCTCTTCAGACTACGGAGTGTGACGAAGACAACTTCGATGACTGTTTTGCTTCTATTTCGGCCACATTCCCGGACGCCACGAGATTTAGGGATGAACAAGCCAGTGATGTTAGCCTGGAGCCCCTTTTTACTGCTGCGCTGCGTCCTCAAGCCACCGGTCGATTTTGTGTACGAGATGGCCTCCTTTACAAAACAAATTATTCGGGTAAAGGCGCACGCTTTCTCCTGGTGGTTCCGCAGAATCTGCGACCAGACGTACTGAGTGCCATGCACGATGACGCAACCTCTGGCCATCTAGGCTTGATAAGAACACTGAACCGAACACAGGAGCGTTTTTACTGGCCCAAAATGCGCGACACTATCAAGCAGTACGTCAGCGGTTGCGATAAATGCCAACGCCATAAGCGTCCTACGACTACTCCGCCGGGTCTTCTCCAGCCTCTGCCACCACCTTGTCTGCCGTTTGAACAAGTAGGCATTGATCTCTTCGGGCCATTTCCACGATCTCCTAACGACAATCGGTGGGTTATCGTATGTGTAGACCACCCGACCCGTTATGCAGAAACTGCGGCCATACCATCTTCAACAGCTACATGCGTTGCCACATTCTTGCTGCGGTTTGTTATCCTCAGGCACGGCTCCCCCCGTGTAATAATTAGTGATCGTGGTCGTCAATTTGTTGCGGACGCCGTTGAAGAATTACTTCGTCTCTGCAGCTCGAAATTCCGGCATTCAACACCTTACCATCCTCAAACCAACGGCCTTGTAGAGCGTACAAACAGGACTCTTACCAACATGCTGGCAATGTATGTCTCGTCCGACCACAAAGACTGGGATGACGTGCTCCCATTCATCACATATGCGTATAATACCGCAAGGCATGAGACGACGGATTACAGTCCTTTTTATCTGCTGTACGCACGTTCACCGCTAAGGAGTATTGATACAATACTGCCGTTTGGCTTCCACAGTGAGTACTCGGTTGCAAAGACGCTGTGCCTTGCAGAAGAAGCACGCCGGATCGCTCGACTTCGTACCGTGGCCTCACAGCACCGTTCTAAGGAGCGCTATGACAGCCGACACCAGCCTGTCTTGTACAGCAAAGGGGACTTGGTATGGGTGTGGACCCCACAGCGTAAACGTGGATTATGCCAGAAGTTTTCGCCCCAGTATACTGGACCTTTCGTGATTGTGGATCGGTTGAGCGACTTAACGTACGTGGTGGCCCGTTTAACGTCAGCTGGTCGTCGTTCCAGCCGAACGCAGGTTACACACGTCGCGCGTCTCAAGCGGTTTCATCCTGCTGTTTTCCGGTGATTTGGACTTGCCCCGCGGGCTTCGTCTGTGAGCCGGGGAGTGCTACGGTATCAGGCAGGCAATTAAGGTATGAGCCAGGCAAGGGTAGAAGACGACGAGGACGATATCTTGTCTAGCGGTTGGACGCCATCTTGCCTCGGCTGTACCAGCTACCTAGCGCTCCGCGCTCTCCTGTAAATAAACCTTCGCTCGACCTTTCAACCGTAACAATATCGTTGGATGATATCGTGGCTTTCATTTTTCGAGCACCAGCTCCGTATTTTTAATGGTGAGGACACGTGTGATATCACCACATGCACTGCAAGAAGCAATTTACTTGTTTGAGATTGAACACATTGTTTGTTCGATTATTTTTAAATATTGGTTGCTTTTTGAGTAAATTGAACCACAGTGCCCGCTACAGTGCTATCAGTGCCATTGGAAAACAGCGATATCAGTATATGGTGAAAAAAAAATCACCAGAGTTCCCTTTTAAAGACCAGCAAATCAAGCAAGTGACTGTGAACGCCAATGCAAGCTCTCAGAACATGGTACAAAGTCTTTTAGGGGCAGCATAGACGATTGTCACTTTTCAGCTCCATTTCCTCAGCACCAGCGACGTCAGCCACGACCTTGACATTGGCGCTGTCAGAGACGGGTCAAACATCAGCGCCGGCGCTAATGAATTTGCTTGCTGTGAGCCAGTCTGAGAGGATGCACCGGGAACACTGATAACTCATGAAATTCAGGGAGACATCCAACGCTGCTGTCAGCAACAATGACCTACGCAGTATAACTTTGCACCACTGGCAAGTGCTATGCAACCTGTCGAAGCAATGCAACACATCAGAATGAGGTTGAAAGGTGATCTCATTTGCTATAATCATGTCCTTGTGCTTCGAGTTGTCCATGCATTCGTCCTCGCGCTGTCAGTCCCTAGCCTCCTGCTTAGCTCAATTGGCAGAGCGAGCGCCCTGGACAGGCATTTGTCCCGGGTTCCAAACCCTGGACCAGGATGAATTTTTTGCCAACTAAGAAGCTTTCATTTCTGAGAAATCCATACGGATTTATTTGTAGCCTTGTGCTACAAAACGGGTGGATGCTAATTTTCTCTTTCATATACGTTACTCCACCTTGCAGCTTTCTGCTGAACTCATTTGCCGTAATCATGTCCTTGTGCTTCGAGTTGTCGATGGATTCGCCCTTGCACTGTCAATCGCTAGCCTCCTGGTTAGCTCACTTGGCAGAGCGAGCGCGCCGGACAAGCGTTGGTCCCGGGTTCCAAACCCTGATCCAGGATGAATTTTTTGGCAACTAGGAAGCTTTAATTTCTGAGAAATCCATATGGATTTCTTTGTAGCCTTGTGCTACAAAACGGGTGGATGCTAATTTTCCCTTTCACAAACGTTAATCCTACTTGTAGGTTTCCGCTGAACTCATTTGATATAATCATGTTCTTGTGCTTCGAGTTGTAAATGGATTCGCTCTCGCACTGTTAGTCACTATCCTCCTGGTTAGCTCACTTGGCAGAGCGAGCGCCCCGGACATGGGTTGGTCCCTTGTTCTAAACCCCTGGACCAGGATGAATTTTTCAGAAACTTGGAAGCTTTCATTTCTGAGAAATCTGTATGGATTTCCTTGTAGCCTTGTGCTACAAAATGGATGGATGCTAATTTTCCCTTTCATAAAAATTACTCCACCTTGTGGGTTTCTGCTGAACTCATTTGCCGTGATCAGCATATGTAAGGAGTTGTGCACTTCGGTTTGTCATGGGACAAAGTTCGATATATCGAACGCAGCGGTTCACGGGTGTTCTATATATGTCCGCACCAGCCTACACTTTTGCATTAGATTTTGAAGGGCATTTTGAATCGATCAATATAGACGATAATTATATGACATTTGGCAAAGGGCTGGTCCACCAGCCAAAACATCGCTAAATATACTTTTGTTCCTTCTATATATATATATATGTAATAGAACCCCGCTGTTGCATACCCAGCTGCTGCATCATTTTTGGCCGATATATATATATATATATATATATATATATATATATATATATATATATATATATATATATATATTGTAGCGAAAAGTAACCAACCCTATAGTGGGGTAGGCTCTCCGGTGTGATCTAGTGGGTCTGGATCTAACGTGCACTGCTCGTGCTCGCCGCTCGCTCTCGGAGCTCGTGCTTTCAGCCGTTGAACAAGCTACCGGTCGGGTCTGACGCCAGCCTTCAATAAACGCCCTTTACAATATATATATATGTACTAGAGCCCCGCTTTTACATTCCCAGCTGCTGCGTCATTTTTGGCCGCTCCTGGCATAGCTCCCATAGGGTTCTATACATTAGGAACCCCATTGTTACGTCGCAAGTGTGGGAACGTTTCCGCCATGTTACGTCGCAAATTGGCACTCCAAGCGGCCAGTACCAGTGGCCATACTGGCTTTTCAAGTAGCTTGACTAGGCTTGACTGTAGGATTAGGCTCACAATGGGCGACACCCTAGGATGCGACCAACCTTCAAAACGTGCCGCACCTCTAGCTTTGAAACCCTCCCCCCCAAGCAACCTTGCCGTGATGAATGAGAAAAGGGGAGGGAGGGAGGGAGGAAGGACATGCCAGACAGATTCAGCCAGGGCACACGTGCAATAGTACTGAAAAGGGGAGGAAAGCGCCGCATTGCATTCGACACGGCTAGGTATGCCTTTCTGGTATTCAAAATCAGCTAAAATTCTGCTTCGCGGACAGTTTTAATTTGTTTGCGTCACAGTTCGGGGGCCACAGGAGGTTGCAGGGATTGTTCGTAAACACCTCCGTGTCGCGGCGACCCAGGAAACTAGACCATGTTTTTGTCGCGTTTCGGAGTCGAGAGTTCAAATCCTCCTGTTTTCCCCCTTTTTCTTTTATTTTTTCATCCTCATTGTAGTATCTCTTGCACTACGCCCTATCTTTTCTCTGTCCACAAACCATCTGGCTTTCTGCTGTCGTAACCATGCAATATAACACCTTTGAAAGACCCCTACCCCGGGGGAGGATCTGAGCATGAGGTGCATAAGGGCTTCCACCACCACCATGCCTCATCTGCGTAACTCACCGAAGCACCAGATCAGGAATTGGCCCCCCTGGTGCAATACCACGGCCAGCACCTCCCAAGTGACCCAGCCAAGCAAACCCTGTACCTACGACGACGGCAGCAACGGAACCTCTAGACAATTGTTCAACCAGACCACTATGGCAACAGCACGCTCAGAAAGCCTCTGGAGTCAGTCAGCCATTGGAAATGAAACGTAGCGATTCTCAACACACTAACGCTATCAACTAGAAGCAGACTAACTGAACTACTGGAAGAAATAAATGGTGTTAATTGTGATACCATTGGCCTTAGCGAGGTCAGGATATCAGGGGAAGGATACTTGTTGCTTAATCGAGGGCATGTCCTTTGCTACAGAGGACTGCCAGAGAAGTGTGAATACGGCGTGGGATTCCTTATCCACAAAGACATTGCAGGCAACATTGAAGAAATCTAGCATTAATGAAAGGGCATTTATTTATTTATTTATTTATTTATTTATTTATTTATTTATTTATTTATTAAAGGTACTTTCAGGGCCCAAAGGCATTGCAGAAAGGAGTGGCGAAAAATAATAAGTGCAGTTAAGAGGGGAGAAAGGAAAGGAAATTACGGGGCGTCTTGTACAGCGAGCTTGAAATCTTGAAGGTTTGTTATGCAGGCGATGGAGGTGGGAAGGTGGTTCCAGGCGGCGCTTGTTCTTGGTACAAATAAGTCTTTGCACAATCTGCTCCAACAGGATGGTTGGCTGACCTTAAAGCGATGATCAATCCTTGGTGATATGAAATGAGGTGGATGAAACAGGGCGTCCTTCAAAGAGTATAATGATAGATTTTGTGAAAAAGATTAAGGCGAGACAATTTGCGGCACAATGAAAGATCAGGCAAGTTCAGGGTGCTCTTCATGGATGTGACACTGGAATGACGTGAATAATTCGATAAGATGAAACGTGCTGCGCGATTCTGAATGGCTTCGAGATTTTGAATGAGAATGGCATGAGTTGGGTCAACATATGGCGCATGCATACTCTAATTTTGATCTGACCAATCTTTTGTACAGTGTTAACTTGAGTGACGATGGAGCAGAAGAAAAGTTTCGACGCAGATAACCAAGCATGCGGTTAGCGTTGTTAATCACATAATCTACGTGCTTATTCCATGAAAGATTAGAAGATATGTGAACACCAAGGTATTTATAATTGTCAACAGATGGTAATGGAATGTTATTGAGGGAATAAGTACGCGGACAGTGTATGGTAGTGTGACGTGAAACTCGCATGCTCTTGTATTTAGCTATATTGAGTGTCATGAACCATGCCTTACACCATCTGAATATGCTATCTAGGTCGCGTTGAAGGTTAAGAGGATCAGTATGGCTGGTAATTTTGTGGTAGAGGACGCAGTCGTCTGCGAATAGTCGGACAGTTGAAGAAGAAACACAAGAAGGAAGATCATTAATGTAAATTAAGAAAGCAGTGGCCCTAAAACGGACCCTTGTGGTACGCCAGATGTTACAACGGAATTAGATGAACAAAAATTGTTAGCTGTCACGTACTGGCTACGGTTAGAAAGGAATTCTTTAATCCATGCAAGTACATTGGGGTCAATGTTGAGCTGGTTAAGTTTGAAAATGAGTAGTTCGTGTGAGACGGAGTCAAATGCTTTGGCGAAATCTAAGTATATGCAGTCAGTATCAAATTCAAGATCTGCGTTAATAAAGAAGTCGTTAGTAAAACACAGCAACTGCGTTTCGCACGAAACTGCTTTACGGAATCCGTGCTGATAAATGCTGAAGAAGGAATTGGATTCAAGGAATTCAATGAGATGCTAGTATATTACGTGTTTTAAGATTTTTACTGGAATGGATGTCAATGATATCGGACGGTAGTTATTGGGGGAGTGTACACCACCAGATTTATGCACAGGGACCACCTTCCCAGCCTTCCAGTCAGATGGCAGTGTGGACGTCTGTAATGACTGTTCAAAAAGTTTTGACAATATCAAAGAAGAATAAACTTGAGTACACTTCAACATTTTTGATGAAATACAATCTGGACCTGCCGATGACGACACTTTCAAGTTGACAACAAGTCTTTCGACACCAACTGCATCAATGAGAACAGGGTCCATTGTCAAGAAATTGGCTCTTGTTAAATGCGGAAATGTCATAGGAATGCTGTTATGAAAGTGTGCAGCAAGGACATTACTCAGAACTTTGCAGCACTCGTCAAGAGCAACTGGGACATTAAACTGGATTAATTGGATATACCGCTCTTTAGTTCCGCTAATGATGCTCCAAAACTTCCGTGGGTTAGAGCGTAGCAGCGAAGGAAGAGTTTCATCGAAAAATACTTTTTTTAGCTTTCAAAAGCGCAGTACAGAATTCTCGGTTGAGTGTCTGAGAGGATGACCAATGGTCTGTTCTGGCTGTCAATTTTGCGCGTAGCAGGAGTCATGATGAAACTGAACAAGAGAAACAAACTAAAACTTATACAATGTTTCACCCCAACGACCAGCCACAATGACGAGAGTGTAGAACAGTTTTACAAGGATGTGGAACCAGCATTCAACAAAGTACGCACCCAATATACGCTATTTATGGGGGACTTTAACGCAAAAACAGGAAGAAAACTAACGGGAGAACAGCAGTCGGGAACTATGATGCAGGCGATAGGAATAGCAGAGGGGAGATGCTAGTGGAATTCACAGAAAGAAATCAACTCCGTGTAATGAACGCTTTCTCTAAGAAACGTAAGAACACGAAGTGGACATGGAAAAGCCCTAACGGCGAAACAAAAAACGAGATAGACTTCATATTAAGCAGTGATTCAGGTATAGTACAGGACACGGAAGTGATTAATAAGGTCGAAATTAGTGAGCACAAGGGCAAAGATAACACTCACTCTCAAGAGGACAAGAACAAAGTTACTTGTACGGAAGCAGGCCAACCGCGATGTCATCAGGGCAAAAACAAGAATTTAGACTTGCATTTAAAAATAAGTGCAATACTGCCTTGGCTGTGAGACCTACGCTGTTTCGTCATGTGTGAGCCGCATCCGCTGCGTCTACGACTGCGTTGGGCTTTATTATAATTGGTGGAGGTTTGCTGGGTCTCCTGTAACCCTGGAATTGCACAACAGAACCTTACCGGCCATCATGACCACCGAAAGCAGCACGAGCTCTCCACCACCTGCTCCCCAGAACGTCTGCCCTGGCATGCTCCCTCAGCGCGATCCTCCCACATTCAGCGGCGCCGATGATCACGACGTTGATGACTGGCCGACATTGTATGAACGTGTCAGTGGCCACAACAAATGGGATGATGTCACGAAATTGGCAACCGTGTCATTCTACCTCACAGGCATCGCTCACTTGTGGTTTCACAACCACGAAACCGACATCACCAGCTGGCCTACATTCAAAGCAAAAAAATTACAGCATATCCACGGAGTGAATGATGATGAATGGGCGAAGCTCGGGACGTTCATCGTAGATCGTGCTGAGTTCCGGATTAATTTAGTTAACGTTAACGCGCACGCTACGAATCCTCATGGTTCAACTATGCACAAGTGAAATCTCCCACCAGCACTTCATTGCAAGTCAAGATTCAGTGCCTATATATATATATATATATATATATATATACATAGTATTTTCAGATTGAAGTTCGATGGGTCCGGTCCAATGTAGGGTTGAAGAGACACACGTTCAAAATTCTTGCTTTATTAACGTTTCGGCCGGTGGGCCGGCCTTCGTCATAATGACGAAGGTCGGCCCACCGGCCGAAACGTTAATAAAGCAAGAATTTTGAACGTGTGTCTCTTTTCAACCCTACATATATATATATATATATATATATATATATATATATATATATATATATATGGGTTGCCGGTGAACGCTTCTCTAACGCGAGCAGTCGGTATTTCTCAATCAAGAAACTCGCTAGGAGACTCTGCCTGGGCCAATGTTGTCTCTCGCGGGCGAGGGCGCGTTCTCCTTCTTTGCAAGCTGGTAGCGTTCCTCTAAGAAAGAGCGTTTCCATAGCCAACACGCCCCTTTCGCTCTCTCTCTGTCTCTCTCTCTCACACAAGACAGCAGAGGCACGCGCCGAGGGCGAGCGCGTGCCTGCCGGCACGCGGGTTACGCCTGACGCCTGACGACTGACGCGTTACAAGGTTAAACTAAGAGGAGCTTCGCCCCTAAAATCAGCGAGGTCTTTGGCCGTCCTGCTGTTCGAAAACTTACAGCGCCTGCAGTCGTGATCCCAACAACCAGGTGAAAATTTTACTAGCTACCTGGAAAATGTCATTGACCTGTGTAAGCGCGTCGATGCGGTTATGACGGAGGCAGATAAAACAAAACATATATTGAAGGGCATTGACGAGGACGCATTTCAGATGCTCATTTTGAAGAGCCCTTCTACTGTTGCCCAGGTCATTAACCTCTGCCAGAGCTGCGACGAACTTCGGCAGCAACGCCTCGTTACACGTCGTCCCCTTCATCAGCCAGAATCGTTGTCCAGTCTAACTACGGCGGTACCAGGTCCAAACCTCCTCTCGCAGATCAAAGCTTTCATGCGGGAAGAAGTTGCATGACAACTCTACCTCATCCCCACCCCTCCTGAATCTACTTCTTCGTTTAGTCCGACCCTACAACACCTCGTACGCGAACAAATGCTCGAAGTCGTTCCACAAGAGCGGGCACCTCACATCGTTGCACCATTGACCTACGCCGAAGCCGCCATGCGACCACTACCACCGACGTTCCGGGCTTCGCCTACAGTACCTAGCCCAGTTTTCCCTACTGCACCGCCGCGACCTCCCATCTGTCGGGTCGGTAAGCCCTGGCGCACAGCGGACAATCGACCTATATGCTATTCCTGACGTATACAGGGACACGTCGCAGGCTTTTGCGATCGCCGACCACTTCACCCACGTGTCAACCCTTGCCCGCCTGTATACGACTGCCCATTGTCGTCTCCTTCAGACCAGGAATTCCACTCACCGCGCCCAAGCTTTCGATCCTCTCCTGGCTGCCGTTCCCCTTCTCCCCATCGTCGCTCGCTCTCCCCGATGCGTCGACATCCCTCCTACCACTGAGACGGAAAACTAAGTGGTGCAGTTCCCGAGGCAAGAACTTTATCATCGTCGCCATGATCAAGCCCTCTTTTTTCCCCGCAAAATGTTATTGATGTTGCTGTGTCTAAGGTGTCTCTGTATTTGCGCTTATTGACACAGGTGCCGCCATATCTGTCATTGCTGAACGATTATGCCACGCAATACAAAAAATTCACAGCATATTCACGGAGTGAATGATGATGAGTGGGCGAAGCTCCAGGGGTTCATCGTAGATTGTGCCGAGTTCCAGATTAATTTAGTTAATGCGCACGCTACGAATCCTTATGGTTCAACTACGCACAAGTGAAATCTCCCACCGGCACTTCATTGCAAGTCAAGATCCAGTGCCTATATATATATATATATGGGTGGCCAGTGAACGGTTCTCCAGCGCGAGCAGTCTGTATTTTTCAATCAAGAAACTCGCTAGAAGACGCTGCCTGCGTCAAGCTTGTTTCTCGCGGGTGAGCGCACGTTCTCCTTCTTTGCGAGCTGGTAGCGCGTTCATCGAACAAAGAGCATTTCCATAGTCAACGCGCGCCTTTCGCTCTCTCTGTCTCTCTCTCTCTCACACAAGACAGCAGATGGAAGAGTGAGAGAGCTCGCGCACCAGGACGCACGCACCGAGGGTGCGCCTCCCACACGTAGCATCGTTCATTTCTTTGAAGGTAACGCGCTACTAGGAACAATGGACGGACAGCCCCAAACCTTAAGGAGCTTCGCCCCTAAAATTACGACGCCTTTCCTTGGTCCCCTTCTTTGCACTGCCACAGCACAGCACGTCTAGCCGGTGGCTGCGTGTACCACCAGAGTTGAAATTCAAGGAATTCGTTACACAGTCGAATTCGTCGTTGTTCCCCACTGTTCCCACGATGTTATTTTAGGGTGGATTTTCTCTCCCGTCACTAAGCTGTCATTGATTGCAGCCATGCCACAGTCCCCTTCTCTTCGCTTCCCGATACCATATCTCAAGACGTTTCCAGTACCAGTGCCAAGTTGACCCTCACTGAGGACATTGAGATACCTCCGCATGCATCTCTCCTGGTCCCTGTGTCATGTTCCGTTGCCTCTGACGCTACTGTATTGTTCTCACCGTCAAATGCTTTCGTTCATCGTCATCTCTCACCGCTCCCAATCGCTCTGCTTGGCATTCACGCTCATTCGACTCACGTCCCCGTACACAACCACTTTCCCTTTGCACTTACTTTGTTTCGTGGTGAATGTCTCGGCACTGTGGAGCCTTACGAACCCCTTACAACGTTCGTACTTCCTGAGGAATCCACGGAGGCCAGCGCCATCTCTTGCAGTCCCGTAACGGTCTAATCGGCTGATGACGTGTTTAAAAATGCCATCGATGCCACCTTAAACCCGCAACAGTGCCGCGACGTCCTCTGTCTCCTGGAGAAATTTCGGCGTGCCTTTGACAGCCACAGCACTTCTCTAGGCCAAACTTCGACTGTATGTCATCAAATTGACACCGGCGATCACTCACCGCTCCAACAGCGACTGTACCACGTATCGTCAACAGAACGCAGTGTCATTGACGAGCAGGTAGGCGAGATGCTAAAGCGTGGCGTCGTTGCTCCATCCAAGAGTCCTGGGCATCACCGGTTGTTTTAGTGAAAAAGAAGAATGGCTCAATACGCTTTTGCGTGGATTACCGTTGCCTAAACAAAATAACCAGAAAAGACGTCTACCCCTTCCCGCGAATCGACTATGCGCTAGACTGTTTACAAGGCGCAGAGTTCGTTTCCTCCCTCGACCTATGCTCCGGTTATTGGCAGGTGCCTAAGGCTGCGGACGACAAGCCTAAAACTGCGTTCATAACACCAGATGGCCTATACGAATTTAACCTCATGCCATTCGGTCTCTGCAACGCACCTGCCACATTTGAGCGTATGATGGATGCCATACTAAGAGGCCTCAAATGGAACATGTGCTTGTGTTATCTGGATGATATAGTGGTATTTCCGCCCGATTTCCCTACTCACCTGCGTCGTTTGGAGCAGGTTTTAAGCTGTATCACCGACGCCGGCCTTCAACTAAACTTGGAAACTCGGGACTCGTAAGCTAACCATTCTAGGACATGTCATCTCGAAGGAGGGCATTCTTCCTGATGCCGCTAAACTATGTGCTGTTACAGAATTCCCCAGGCCTGCTTCTCTCAATGACTTGCGCAGTTTTATAGGCCTTTGTTCATATTTCCGCCGCTTCATTCGAAATTTTGCTACTATTATGGCCCTTTGCTGGTTGTCGTCACTCAAAGATCCCTCCGGCCGCCTAGCATGATGGGCTTTGAGACTCTAAGAGTACGATATCCGGATTATTTACCGCTCGGGCAAGAAGTATGCCGACGCCGACGCTCTTTCGCGTTCGCCTGTCGATACTGACAATGCCAGTGTCTCCGCCCTTGACAACTCGCTTTCACCCGTCGCCTCCATCGATATGGCCCCAGAGCAGCGAAAAGACTCTTGGATTTCCCCTTTAATAGATTACCTCTCTGACTCACCTGCACGCCCGCCATCCCGAACGCTACGCCGACAGGCCTGTCACTTCGCCGTCCGCGACAAAATCCTTTATCTCCGCAAATATCAATCCGATGGCCGCGAATGGCTACTAGTCATACCCAAACACCTCCGGCTTGATGTATGCTCCGCTTTCCACACCGATCCCTTTTTAATTTTTTGTGTGACACAAGTTTAGACGCCTGTCTCTAATACTGTGCTGTAAAGACTACATCGCCTTATAGGACTTGTATAGTGACTCATTGTACTTTACCATCGTCACCTCTCATACCTCCCTCTATCTCTATTTATCCCTTTTCACTTTACCCCTGTGAGGAGTAGCAGGCCAGAGACTCACTCTCCAGGCCGACATCTCCTCCTTTCCTCTCATATAATGCTTTCTCCTTCTTCCATGCCGATCCTCAGTGCGCACACGCTGGCCTGTTCAAGACTTATGCCAGACTGCGCCAAATGTTTTACTGGTGTGGAATGTAGACTTATGTGCAAAGGTATATTCGTTCATGCACTCAGTGTCAACGCCGTAAGCCTGATCACTCCCGCTCTCCCGCACCACTGCAGCCTTTGCCGTGCCCTTTGCGACCTTTTGATCGGGTTGGAATAGACCTGTATGGGCCCCTGCCATACACAGCTGCTGGAAATCGCTGGGTCATGGTGGCTATCGACCACCTCACGCGGTATGCAGAAACTGCCGCTCTACCAGCCACGACGGCTCGTGAAGTTGCCTCCTTTTTGCTGCAACGCTTTGTGCTACGCCACGGCGCCCCCCCCCCCCCCGCGAGCTCCTCAGCAACCGAGGTCGCGCCTTTCTCGCTGATGTTATTCAAGAGCTTCTCGCCGCACGCCATGTTGTTCACCGTTGTACGACCGCATATCACCCGCAATCGAATGGCTTTACAGAACGTTTTAACCGTACTCTTGGCGACATGCTGTCGATGTACGTCGGCTCCAACCACACAACATGGGACATCGTTCTTCCCTTTGTCACCTACGCCTACACTACGGCACCTCAGACGACAACGGGCTTCTCTCCTTTCTTTCTTCTCTATGGCCGAGAGCCCTCTACTCCAATCGACACTATTCTTCCTTACCGTCCTGACTCATCGGAGGGCACACCGGCATCCCAAGCTGCTCGGTACGCTGAAGAGTGTTGCCAACTGGTCCGCTCACTTACAACAGAAGAACAAGTACTGCAGAAATCTCATCATGATAATGGGCGCCCACAGCAGCAGTTTTCTCATGGCGATCTCATATGGTTGTGGGTACCTCCTGCTTCTACGCCTGGGATGTCGTCAAAATTTGTCTCGAGATATGGACCCTACCGGGTCCTACAGCGCACTTCGCCGGTGAACTACGTCATCTAACCTGTGACACCCACTATGGACTTATGTTGCCGCGGCCACGAAACTGTTCATATTGATCGCCTCAAGCAGTACCGTGAGCCCTCCGTCCTCACGACGCCTTAGGTCACCTGAGTGACTCCGTCTTCAACGAGGGGGAAGATGTAATGAAGAAGAAGCACGCCGTGCACAGCCCTGCAGCCGTATCGTCAGCGCATCGCAAGTGCTCCGGCTGGACGCTGTTACTGCCTTGGCTGTAAGACCTACGCTGTTTCGTCTTGTGCGAGCCGCATCCGCTGCGTCTACGACCGCGTTGTGCTTCTTTATTATAATATATATATATATATATATATCCAAGTTTGATATATTCAGGATTGACTGTAATGCCATGGCCTCCGTGATCCTGTGCACCAAAGGTCTTTTTCTGGCCGTGCCGTTCTCGATTCTTCCCATCGATAAAGTGAAATGCGTCTCACACCCTCCTGCCTCAATGCCCCAGTGATTTACAACATGTGCTGTTATTGTTCGCTACTGTAATTTTAACTGAGGGAATGGCCTTGAATTGGCACGTGTAAGATGTTTACGGTTGTGCCCTGTCACGGTGGTCTAGTGGTTATGGCGCTCAGCTGCTGATGCAAGCTTGCGGGATCGAATCCTGGCTGCTGCGGCTGCACTTCGATGGAGGCGAAATGTTGAGGCCCATATACTGTGTGATGTCGGGGCATTTAAATAACCCCAGAAAGTTGAAATTTCTGGAGTCCTCCACTACGGCATCTCATGATCAAATCGTGGCTTTGGGATGTGAAACCCCAGAAATAAATAAACGAATTTTGTACATATTCCTCTTCCAATACTTCTTGTACTCTTCCTTGCTGCCTTCAGGGCTCCTGGCCGGGAGTCCACACGAGTCCCGACAGCCACCTCTTCGAAAGGTAGTGCAGAGTGTGAGTATACAGAGGTGTGTTCAGGTTTCTGGTTGTTTGTGAACCTATACAATGCTGATCTTTCATGCAGCTTTTACAAATTAGAATGCGGCTCCTTCTTACATTTCTTTTTAGATAATTTGGTGGTTCTTTTAATTATTCATGCTTGGAGCAGTGTCTTCTTGTCCTTGTTCACTTGAGGGGCACCTGAAACGGGAAGTACGCTCATCACTTTTATTGTAGATTTTCTTCCACTGGAACTCGATGAATTTAGCAACAGTGAAAATGGCGAAATCAGAGTGGATCATATTATAATCTCTGCATGAAATCAGCTTCCACGCCGACTTCAGCGTTGTATACATCAACAGTTTCTTCGAGCGGATGCGACGTCGTTATTCTGGTTGTGATGCTGGTTCTGTGTGGCCGGGAGTGCCTAAGATTAAATGGAGTTACTTACGCAAGATTTCGAGAATAACATCTACGAAGATGTATATGGCTGAATAACTTACTGTGTCAAAGTTCTTTTTCCCTGGTATTTCTTCTCTAATGTGATGTCTTCCTCAGCGGTGTTTACTTAACGCCATGCATGTATACCAGTTGTTCTGATTCACTATTATGTGGTGTAGCAGGATAAGCGCATCACATCAATGTCGTTAAGGAAACAGACAAGAAAACAATATTGGGAGGGAACATGATGCTTTCAATATCGTCCTCTATAGAAATATAGAAAACCATTGGCCCCAACACTTTTTCTTTCTTTTTGTGCACTTTCCATTGAAACGAGTTCGCCATGTACTTCTGCGGGAAGTTTCAGTGCTGCTCTTTGTGAAGACCTTGTCTTCTCGCTTGCGAGAACTGTGGTACCAGCTAAAGCAACGTTTCTTTACAGTGCAGCTTATCAACCTATGCATTTTTTGCTTCTACCTCTGTAAATGTCACTGCTGCCCTACGAAGAACTACAAAACAGTGATCAAATGCATTAAGGAATAGTTGGACAAGCGTTGCAAGTCGCTTTGCCCCTGTTTTGCTCAATTGGGCATTGTTCATAGAGTGATGCCTTCACACCATAACATACTCTGAGAGTTAGTAGGACTCGTATTGTTGGACTTATAGCTCCAACATGGTGAGTGTTGTATAATACACTGATCACATGCAAAAGCGGTGGCTTGGCTCTGCTAGATGTGTGTGTGAGCAGTTCGGTGTGGGTATGTTCACCTCTATTAATTTATACTGGCCCATTCTGTGCTGTTGGCACACTGATTGTCCACACCCCAGAGGAGGCAACACCAGCTGCCCTGGAGAGGCCCCACACACTTGGGTGTGGCACGTCAAACAACACACTTTAAAAAACGTCCGAACAGGGGAAGGCATATGTAGGCACAGAGGCACAGTAGACGTGTAAGGCTTATATACAAGCAGTAATGGGTGAAGGGTTGTGCAATGCTTACCACGAAGACCACATTTAATGTTGAAATGCCTTATGTTGATTATTCATAGTTTGCACTATTCAAAAGAAGAAAGGAATAGTGACGTGCTTACCACGAGAGCTCATTGAGGAACTCGGCATCAGTTCCTTGACAGCGAATGCTCTTGTATTAGTTAATTTAATGGTGTGACAAAAAGTCTCGCATGAGGTGCTGTTGTGTGAGAGTTGTTCACCTGTCTACCCTGTTACTATGGTCTGTTGTACCAAGGCAATGCAGATATGCATTGCTCCAATGAGTAGCCATCGCTGTCCTTAGAGCACCATGTACATTATTGGCTAGAACTACGGACTAATGCCCTGGCTTACAGCATGGGCTACATTTTTGCATATCGGGATGTAAGGGCGACCTTATGCAATCTTATCTAAAGACATGTGAGGACAATCTTATGCAGTCGCACGTGCACGATGCACTTTTTCATGCTATATGCTTGGCATGTTGACCTTGGACCACCACTGTGCGTCTTCACCTGTCATCATCATTTAGGTATGGGCATAGGCAGCTTACACGCGGCACCACAAAACTTCGCTAAAATACGTAGGTCGGCAGTATGGGAGAACACTCGCTCACCCTAATTTTTACAGCACCTGCACCCACTCGCACTCACCTCCACTCACACTAACTGGCACTCACTCGCACTCACTTCTACTCACGCTCATCGCCACTCATTCGCACTCGCACTCACTTCCATTCACACACATTGGCACTCGCACTCGCATTCACTTCCACTCACACTCACTGGCCCTCACTCGCACTCTTCTCCACTCACACTCACTGGCACTCACTCACGCGTGCACTCCCTTCCACTGACTCGCACACGCACTCACCTCCACTCACGCTCACTCGCACTCACTTCCACTCACACTCACTGGCACTCACTCACACTCGCACTCACCTCCACTCACGTTCACCGGCACTCACTCGCACTCACCTCCACTCACACTCACCGGCACTCACTTGCACTCACCTCCACTCACTCACCGGCACTCACTCACTCACTGGCACTCACTTCCACTTGCACTCACTTCCACTCACACTCACTTGCACTCACCTGTACACACACTCATTGGCACTCACTCGCACTCACGCTCATTGCCATTCACTTGCACTCACTCCTACTCACACTCACTGGCACTCACACTCGCTTCCACTCACACTCATTGGCACTCACTTCCACTCATGCTCACTCGCACTCACCTCCACTCACACTCACCTTCACTCGCACTCACTTCCACTCACACTCACCTTCACTCGCACTCACTCACACTCACTTACACTCACACTTATTTTTTTGCCCCGCCTTGGTGGTCTAGTGGCTATGGTACTTGGCTGCTGATCTGAAGGTCGCGGGATCGAATCCTGGCCGCGGCAGCTACATTTCAATGGAGGCGAAATGTTGAGGCCCATGTGCTGTGCAATGTCAGTGCACGTTAAAGAACCCCAGACGCTCGAAATTTCTGGAGCCCTCCACTGCAGCATCTCTCATAATCACAGTTGGTTTTAGCACGTTAAACCCCACAGATCAACCAATCCATGAATCCACTCACTCGCACTCTCCTCCACTCAAACTCACTGGCACTCACTTCCACGTGCACACTCTCATGAGTGCGCCGATCTGCCAAAGCGCCACGCGAATACACGGGGAGCGTGAAGTTTTTCTGGGGAACTGCCACACCGCGGCGCTGCTGTGCCGGGCTCGTAGAACAATGGAAAGCTGAACATACTCGCGGTTGAAATAAGTAAGAGACGGTTAGAATACTGGTGGCAGAAAACCAGAGAGAACGGACAAAATAATTATAGGGGAAAAAAGGACTTTCTGCCATAAGGGCAGAGAACTGGGCTATGGATTTACGTTTTTGATGATCGATTTAATTAAAGTAGATTTAAAAGGCATGCGGACAACTTAAGGTGAGAGGGGGAAAAACGAAAAGTTCTTAAATTTTTTTACGAGCCTTGTGGCGCACATGTCACCGCCCCATTACAAAGGGGACACTGATAGCATCCTTCCTCCTTCCTTGCTTCCGTGGGCTTTCTTCGCTGTACAAGCTGCGCCAAAGTGGCGGGCATCTGCTACGCGCTTGATATTTTTTCTGCTATTAGCCAATATAAGGTTAATTTAGCTCCTATAATACCATATTTTTGCGATTGTAAGCACCCCCGATTCTGAGCACCCCCCCTGTTTTCGATAGAAAATATTGGGAAAGAAGTTTGCTTGCGAATCTAAGCACCCCTCTTTTTTTCTGGGAGCATGGCGCAGTCAATAATGCTGCGATTCGCGCTTTCTCGCCGCCAATCTTTCTCGCCGCCAAGAGATGGCAGCACAGAAGACGGCGGCGCTCGGCAAGTCCGGACAGGTTGCGCTGGCATCAGGGGGGTGAAAGCTCGATATGCTACAAATCGCCATAGATGGCGAAAAAATCAACCGCGGCGCGTTCCAGCTTCAACCGCGGGGAGTGGATCTACTGACCCCTCTCTTAGCTCGCGCTATGGAGGCCGCCATTCGCCCTATTGCACTTTTATGTAGGGGCGCCCGCATCGGTGCCTAATTTCGATGCAGAATATTTTGAACAAGGCGAAGACTTTTTCTTTGCCTGATATTACACTTGCATACAACAAACTGCTGCTTATAGTGAGCGTGCCTTTGAGATACTACGCCATCCTCATTGCACTAAATATTTTTTGCTTCGGCTGATTCAGCAGTCTACCGACATCGATACTAAGTCATGCTCGTTTTTTTTTAATTCAAACTACGCGGCGGCAGGAGTCGCGTTAACCGTTTCAACGCGTTCGGGCAGCGACGCAAGCTCGCGGTGTTTCGTTTTGCTGTAAATATTTCGTGAAACCAAGGATTGCTCTTGTAGGTGATCTCGGCTTGCTGTTCTTGTTCGTTCAAAGCACGTTGAAATGCTTCCCCAGAGCGCTTTCCCCTGCGCCTCGTCCTTCAAAGCAACGAAGTTCGTTTGAAGCCCCAGCGTGCATGGACCGGTAAGTACAAACCCATTGCTTTTGTTTATTACGGTTGGTTTTGTTTTTGCGACAGTCAAGCGACACACAGCAACTCGAAAATTTTCAACGTCTCATATCCCTCCACCGACGGAATCCGCGTTCTCTTGAGCGACGTGGCTTCACGCAGGAGCGAGCTGCTGAGTCAATAGAAATGCATTTCTGAAGTTTATAATGCAGCCTGGACGTGTTCGAATACACTTCTATCGCCCCCGCACGCACGTCCGTAACTCACCATGTATTAGTACAAAGTGTGTTATCAAGATTGCTACATTCACATTAAAAAAATTAAAAATAAAGTGCCTGAGAGAGAGAGAGAGAAAACTAAAGCTAGTTCCATGTTGTGAAATCTGAGTAAACAGCAAAGCTGGGGATCTCCTTGTTGCCTTGTTGTTTATCTTGTGACAGCAGTTTCACTTATAGGCTTGCTTTCATTTAGTGTCACACAGAAACCGGCATTTTAATCATGGATATATTCTTTTTCTGTCACAGCCTCCTGGCTGACGCCTGCAGTCAACATTCCTTGTGGACGCACCTCGACACCATGGGCAAGGCACATCCTACGTTAGAGCACAAGCCTTACAAGGTATATATTCATACATGCATAACATGCTGCAGTTTACTCGCTCGCTTTGTATACTGCTACAACATTTTGTCTTCATACATTATGTTTCTGAATGCATGATGATTTCATAACTTGCTCTTTTTTTTCTTTTATTTTTCAGGGCTGCCATGCAACATCAGGTTAACTGCCCTCGAAAACGCAACCTGCAAGCACAGTGGAACAACTGAACATCTACTACAGCAGGTCACCTCAAACTTCATCTTTGTGATGTTGTAATTTGTACTTGGTAGGCATGCCATGGAAATATGTTACCAGTAGTTGTTGTCCATAGGTTTCAGGTGTCCATTGTGTCTACAGTACAATAATGATGAAATTTAACACAAGCTCTATACAATAGTTACATCACGTCAGACTTCTAAGTCTGACAATACGCATTTGATTCAAGGCCATGGTGGTCGCATTTCTATGGCGGCTAAATGCAACATCACCCCATGTATTTAGGTTTACGTACGTCTCAAGAGGCCCCAGATTGCACCATTAAGGATGATAGTTGGGCTAGTAGATACATACTGATTTGAGGCACAACTAATTAGCACAAAGAAACCACAGGCAACACAAGGGAATGCATGAGTGGTTCCTACGCTACTTAGTTGTGTCCCACATTATCAACGTCAATCCAAAAAGTTTGGGCATGTAAAGTTCCAGGTATTATTAGCCATATTACAGCCAAACAAACATCAGGGCAGTGAACGGACATTGTTCCGGCATTTAGTCATACTTTATGATATGGTTTACAAAGTTTGTCCGAAACGTTCTTTTTTCTTAAGGCATTGAATTGTAACAGTCTACAAAAAAACAAAGAATGCCGTAGCTTCGACAAGCTCGTCAGTTCAATTAGCCTTTGAATATATATACAACACATTTTATTAAGTTGTAAACAGCTACAAAACAATAGATATTAAGTTTTGCAAGCACTAGTTGCAGCACATGAGTGTAAATGATATTTATGTTATAGGCCAAATTGTGTTCAAGGGATTTGCTCATTTTCTTTTTATATAGCACAGAAATATCCATAATTTGTGGCTGAGCATGCCTACTTCAGGTGGCTGTGACGGCCATTAACATGCCACCCCTTTTCTTTTTTTTTTTTGGTGTGCTTTGCACTGTCATACTGCACTGCCTATGAAAAGACTTCACAATGTTGCCGCAAACAAACCCTAGGAAATCGAAGATATTAAAGGGGCCACAATCAACAGCAAAACTTTGCTGGATGCAAAAGTCGCAAAAGTGCATTATGGCTTAGCCTCATAACACAGCCTCTAATTTGTTTGTACATCGCAACAACCTCTACCCATTGAAACATTTAATTCGAGGCTATGATCAGAGGCTAAGCGGTAATATAGGCGTTTACGAAGTTTTTTATCCCGCAAACTTTTGCTGTTGAGTGTACATACAACACATGTGCAGCTACAGTGCAACATTATCGATACTTTGATGTCGAGGTTCTACAATTAGCAAGAATACGGTTTATTTTCGAAGCACAAGTTTAAAAAGTGAATAATCCAACAACAACAAGCACATGTACAATAAGCATGACCTTTATTTCTTCCGGCACTGTCACCATTCACATAATGTTCCTCCAGTTCAATTTGTGTGCATGTGTGTGTTTGTACGAGAGTGCATAATTTCTGTTGGCATGTCCATGCAACGCCGACATGCTCATGGCTGAGCGATTCTTTGCCGCGTACACCAACCTAGATGTGTAATGTATTCCTAAAGCTTATCTGCCCATAACTGTGCCTCTATAATCAGCCTGCATTATCCTAGCATCTCTGTCTTTCTATAGTATTCATATTTTGTTCATGCATTGTAGAATATCTGCTGTCAATTATACCGCCTTCACAGCACACTTCAGCTTATTGGTGCAGTTATTGGTGCCATAGCATTCTTGCTCTACACGAACTGCATAACTGAACCATAATAACCCATTTAGCGACAGCGTACACAATTGTGCACTTGTTTTCGGCAACTTGTTCTTTGGCAGTTCAATCGACAAGCGGCTAAGAAAGTGCAAGAAAGACAGCTTTGGATGAATTGATGTGTTCAGTGTGTCATCAGTTTGCCACAGTGTGCTGTGTACTCGTGCAGACGATTTCGTGAAGGCATTACCATATTTTAAGAGTGGTTTGACGTGGGATGTTCAGGGAGCGACATCAAAAATATGATTTTCGTTGGCTCATAATGAACTTAGCCAATAACAAACTGCACTCGCGTTTCAAGTCTGCTTCTGATTAATTTTATGACAAAGATAAAAGCTGACTGGCTTTAGAAGAAACTTACATTGAATTATGCTCTAATTACATTTATTTACTGGGTAACAAACAGTTCAACACATAACCGAGGTTTCTTTCTTGCTATTGAATGTGCAGTGCTGCGAAAATTGTTTTTGAAGATTTGGTGGATTCATAGACGCTGTATCGCAGTTAGCGCTTGAAACAAAAGTGAAATATTTTTTTTTCGCCCATTACCTACACACCTACGGTATGGGTTCACAGCTGATAGTTGAAATTCGTGCCTATCCTATTCGGCACAGCGCGACGCTTCTTGTTTGTAACTCATTCATTTATCTTTATACAGAGACGGTGCATCCGCGATCGTTTCGGTAACGTTAACTAAGCGAAGCTAAATCGGTGTTACTGTGACATCTGCCAACGTTGCGCACGTTTCTGATTCTGCATCGTGGATTTACCCGCGCTCGCTGTCTGAAAATCAACGCTAACAGAATGGGACGGCGCAACGCAATGAGAGAGCAACATTCGTTCGATCACTCTGGTATCCCGTTTATCCATGCATATTTTGTCAGCGTTTAGCGTGTTTATGCACAAGTTGGAGCGCACTCAGTATGTATGTGTTTTGTTTGGACGCGACTGCAAAGTGTTGGCCCATGTGTGCACTGTACTGTACGTTGTTTGTACCAGCTGTGGTGCCGCAATAAACGATGCAAACCTTACTTGATTGACGTTGTTTTTGCCAGTCGAGGCCTGTTTGGTCACCTGGCGATAAGCTACAGTACCTGTGTACGAAAAGTACACACGCGAGCTGCCGTTTAGCGAGAGGAATAAGCAAAATACTACAGCGGGGCTAAATATAGGAGGGAGGGGGGGCTACAGCAGGACGCGAACCAGCAAAAACGGGGCTTTCGCCGATGATGATGATAGTACTTGCAGCGCCATCTCCGTTCGCCCTAATGCACTTCACTACGCCGCCGCTACTCTTATTTGTGTTCTACAGTGGAAGGTACAGTTTCCGTTCTCTAAAACGGGTATATAGGTGTTCTCTGCTGGCATCGCGTGCGCGGGGTCGCAGACGGGCGTGCGTTGCTTTGTCAGTTGTTTGTT
>JABSTT010002553.1:0-40394 GCA_013339685.2 Hyalomma asiaticum | reverse complement strand
CAATGGAATCAGTCGAACGCCGGGCTATCGCGGCATTCATGCCCCAACCAAGAATTTTTCTTCGGTATGTGGATGACTGTTTTTCCGTAATAAAGAAGGATGCCCTGGATGCGTTCTCGTCACACCTAAACTCGATTGAACCGGCCATAAATTTCACAGTTGAACTGGAGAAGGACCATCGCCTTCCATTCCTTGACGTTTTGGTACAACGTGAAGGGACAGGATTTCGCTTCAGCGTGTATCGAAAGGATACACACACAGGACGCTACCTCAAGTTCAGTTCAATTCATCCTGCTTGCCACAAACGCTCCGTCGCCTCCCCAGGCAGCACAACAACATTGGACCGACCTTCGCGCAACGTTGGAAAACATTGGATACAATATTGGAACTACATTGGATTTCGGGTCCCATGCTACACTTTTGACTAGATTAGTCCAATGTTGGATACCAGTCGTATAACGTTGGAAAAATTGGGAAAGAATGGCTTTGGCCAACATTGTCCATCGTTTGTATTTTCAATATTGGTAAGCTTGTATAAACAATGGAAGCTCTAACCGTTCTTTCCAGCCTTTATTGATGGCTGTCCATCATTTTTTGCCAGCATTCATCATTGGATGAGGCAGCATTTCTTGCCAGCCTCCTTTATTGGCTGATTCTATATTTTCCCCACCTTTTTTATTGGCTATCATGCATGCGCTTAAATTTGTTTTGCCGAGGCTTCTGGCTCTAGGCAAAAAGCAAGAATATCCAGTAAATTCTGGGAGTAACAACAGCTTTATTTTGTAGTTAGTATGCATGTATGTATTGCCAGCTTGGGAAATGAATTTGGTTATGTTCACGATTCGTGGTTATGACGATAGCATAAAACAGACATAAATGGTCTATGCACTCATATGTTAATGGCGAAACGTATCTTTCGAACACATACACACATACAAATAAGCAAAATGTTTTATTTGTGACACATTTTATTCGTCAGTATAAGAGACATGAGAAGGGATTGAAACGAAAGTTCCGATAAAATCAACAAATCAATATTCACTCTAAGTTTGAAGTCCATTGTATATAATCAGCGTCGAGAAAACTAAACGCATAAGCACCATAAGCAAAAAGAAGAGGCACAAGAAAACATACGCCTAAACCTATGCGACACGTTTTGGTTTACGTGTTTACGTGGAGCAGCTGAAGCTTGAAAGGTTCCTGAAATGATTCGAGGAAACAGGTGAATTGTAGAAATTTAACACTTCCTTAAGTAACACAGCATAAGTGAATGTTAGGATAAGGTGATATGTTTCTGCATGCAGAATCCGGAACGGAGGGTATGTGGGGACAAACCGACGACTTCGAAGGAACCGAAAACCAGGAACAAGACCGTTAAAGAGCACAGGGAAAACGCGTTTCACGAAAGACAAAAACACAAACATGAAAGTCACACGAACCAAAACAGCTTTGCTAGAACCGATTACTTCATCTGCCGCGACGTATACAACAAAGCCCACCACGTGTGTATTTACAAATAGACAAATATAAAGAAAATACGCAGTAATACATGCTATAATAAACCCGGCACACGCCAAAATGAAGGTGCGAGCACAACAGTATACGCAATGAGTAAAATAAACGAATGGCTAAAATCTGTATAAAGCTTTCAGGAAAACCTTTAGAACGGTCGCAACACGTCGAGGCTCATCTGTTCGGTTCACTTAAAATGTCCGGTCCAAAGAAGCGCAGGGCTGCCACTTTTTCACTATGCAGAAGTTTGCAGCCGCAAGTTCGGTGTCCGTAGATTACTCAGGTGTTCTGACTTCGTAAACTCGCCAGTTTCAGCAGATACACGACGCACGTGCGACACAACCTGTGGGTCCGAAAAACCTCTGCAGAGTGAAAGCCGCTTCGCCTGCCTCACCCCCAGCTCCCTGCCCCAAAACATGTCAAACAGGTATGCGAAGCAAAACGGATTAGTACCGCCCACGCAGCTCCCCCCTGCCGCCCCCCCCCCCTGCCATGGAACGCTTCCATGTCCGGCGGGCTCCTGTGCCCCCTGCTCGAGGTAGAAAGATAACAAAGGCTTTTCTTTACCTTCCAACGTTTTGCACATGCCGTATTTGCTCATGCATAACTTATACCGTGCTTACTCGCAAATACCACGTAACTCGTGTTTTTTTTTCCTCCGTGCGTCTAGGAGTTCCAAAAGGTGCGTAAATTACATGCGAATTTCGCAAATACTTTCGGAATATCGCGTAAGGAATCTTTACGCGTGCTGATCTGAGATGCGTGAAATGAAATGTATCACAAAAACGAATGCAGCTTTCACTAAACACAACGCGTACCTCAACAGCCAAATGCATTCGTGGGCTACATTCAAGCATTAGCGGATGTGCGACTCGGAATCGTCGTCACTGGTGCTGTCAGCAGCATCTCTAAACTCTAGTATCAAGAGCGACTCGTGGCAAAATTATCGTGGCGGAACGGTTCTCAGTTAATCGGCAAACACTACGTTGAATTTGTTTTATAGGAATCGCCAATATGTCGCTATTAAACAATCAAAATGCGACCGGCTATGGCGAAGCCTGGGCTACCGAACACTCAGTACCGAAAAAGGACAACACTAGCCTGCGCCACGTGGCACTGGGTGTCATGGGGAGAGCATGCAAGTAATATTTTTGCATAAACCGTACATAAGGTTGGGAGTGCGGAAATTACGCGTGGGCGCTAATTATGCGAGTGCACATGGTACGTATATATATATATTAACGTTGTTTCAAATGAAAAAGAGATCATTGCTTCTAATATGTCATGTACTTCCCAATGTGAACAACATAGGCACGACAGTATTTACGTCTGGACAATATTGTCTCGCAAGCAGCATTGGCTGTCCTGTATTGAAGAAACCAGACAGAATGTCTGGACAGTATACAGCCTACTTCTATTATTTTGGAAATATTGCAATGACAACAGATAAAGTGACCTGTTAGGCCATGCGTGGGCTCGGAAGCCACTAACATGCTGCTGGGCATTTTGGACCATATGATGGCGTTGTAGAATGTAGTTTGCTCAACTTCCAATGTGCAAGTTCTAGTCTACTTCACACACACTTAGCTAGAACTTGCGCAAATAAACAATTACGTAAATTATATAGATAATTTTTCTTGCGGCACTGAATACATACACAATGATTTTTCTGAACTCATTTGCGGCACCGAGTCGAGCTAGTGGTCCCTTCATATTGGTAAAACAGGAAAACAATCATGTGTACTTGCCACCATGTGTACCTGCCTCCCGATATATCATGTGTACTTGCAAATGTTACCAACATTGATGCTACAACTCTTGTGTGCGGACAATATTGTCCGACACAGAACATTGGAAGTCCAGCATTGGCTATACAGTGAAATTGATTGGACAATATATACAGCCTGCCGCCATTACATAACCAATATTGATAGGACTATGTAGAAACTGACCCATCATTACCATCCTTGTGCACTGGACGCACCAATAATGTATGCTGAGTGGCAACTATGGCCCACATTTGCCTTCTTTACAGGATGGAAGAACCAATATTGCAAATTGAATGGTTACGATGGGCCATTGTTGGAGGCCTTAATAGATGGAATTTCCAACGCTGGCTTATGAGTGGTATCACAGGGCCTTCATTGGACCTCCGTAAGCCAACAAAAAAACAATATTGGCCCGAGCATCTGTGCTGCTTGGGTCATCACTCATACAACGCGCGAAAAAAAACCTGCAGTTCTTCAGAGGACCTGCAAAGAGACCTGAAAGTGGTGCATGCTGAACTTTCAGGCAACGGCTACCCGGCTTCGTTTGTGAATTCAATGCATAAACAATTATCTCGTCCGCTTATTAGTGCCTCCTCCGTGCCTGCCCCCTGTAAAGGTGCCGCGATACCGTATGCTCCTGGAACCAGTGAGGCCCTGGCGCGCGTGCTTCGCTCCTTTGATGTACACGTGTCACATGTGCCGGTGAAAAAACTGAAAAGTGTGCTGACAAACGTGAAGGACAAGCTTCCAAAAGAAAAGTTTCCTAGTGTCGTGTACAGAATCCCCTGTACCCACTGTGATCATGTGTACATCGGCCAGACAGGCGATTTTCAAAGGCGCCTAAAAGAACACTGCTACGACGTGAAAAAAGAAAAGGTGCCTTCAAATGCACTCGCTGAGCATTCCGTTTCCAAAGGACATGATATTGACTGGACCAGTGCGCATGTGCTCGCCACTGAAAGAAATCTAACCTCGCGACTTCATCTCGAATCACTACTAATCCAAACCACCGATACCACGCTAAATCGCAATGACGGCACCCTTCCTTCTGTTTACGCACGCTGCTTGCGCCACCTTTTTGCACGTACTTAGTCAATCCCCGTTCCTTCATTGCTTCATTTGTGAACAAGGCCCCCGTACGGGAGCCGAAACGTCGTGTTATTTATAAAAGTTTTTTTTTGGTCTGCGTCTTGCTTTTACCTTTTGACCACAATGTAAGGATATACAGGTTTTCAGTGAACACTTAAAAAATTTCTTTAAAATAGGCTGTTCGAGAAAAAAAAGGAAGACCTCTTCATCAAGAAACTGTTCGCTGAGGTAAACATCATGAAGTCTCAAAAAAGCGCTTATTAATTGTATAACAGTAATATTTACTAATTACATCTATAAATAAACTTTTTTATTAATACAAAGGACGAGTTTCAGCCACGGTGATGACGATGCCATATAAGCCTTTAAAACAAAGAAAAACGAACCGTATAAAGTTCTGCAGCGCTAGAAAGCCTCGGCTTTTTGCGGCACGAAAGCGCGCATGAAGAACGCTAGAAATCACGTGCGAATGCAACCTCTTCTGCTGACAAGTATCAAAGATTGCGCCGGCCAATTCGAAATATACAATGTTCTCGATGCTCTGCATATGCAGAGGCCTCCGTTATTTTTTGCTTATTCGCTCACTTCAAGGCGCTATCATCACAGACTACGTAGCCACGATTTTGGAAAACCCGTGCATATCGAATTGACTAGCGCATGCATTGGAACACGTCACCAGCGGATGCTGTGTTCACACGCGGCTTCCGGAGCTCCTTTTGGAGCGAGTTCAATGAGGCAAAAAGCGCTAGGTCGCTGGGTCTCGGTGAATATTTTTTACTTTGTTTTAGACTAAAAGCAGATAAGCATCGTCGGGGTCTTTCGGCTGCGAATTCCTCAATGGCAGGAACCTGAAAAGGCTGCTGATTAGAAATGGATTGTACCATCTTAGTTATTTACCGTGCAAACTGCAAGTATCTTACGACTCACGTGCGCCCAACCTTAGAGGTCGTTCCGTAAGAAAAAGCTTTTTTTCTTTTTTCTCAGAAAGCCTATCTTCGAAAACTTGAAATCGTTCTCTAAAACACCCGGTATATAGAACACTAAGACTTCATATCGTGCGTTACTGCATGCGCGGAAAATTCTATACCTTGTCAGACAACGATAAAGTTTCGCTGATAGAAACAATACTGACGCAAATAATCTGCTCCCTCTCAATCATAACGCGAGGTCGCTTCACGTTTGTTTTTCTAAAGATAACTGCTTTACCGAATACATTCATATCTGCAATCTTGGCTATGTAACGCGAGATAGCCATCTTATGGCATTTTAACGGACATGTGTTGCAACGCTCTCGAATAGCCGCTCATTTGTGCACCGGCCTGTTTTACCGATGTAACGTCCACAGGACAACTGGATCGGAGTTATGACACCGGAATTGTACTCAGATTTTTTCCCTTCAGCTTCTTTTGACAGCCACGCTTTGCCTTCTTTGTAGGATCAGTGCTTCTTCCTTTTTTTTTCACAGATCCCTCTGATTGCTATAGTGCTGCTAAGATAATCTGCACCTCTTCTCAAGCGGCTAATTTCCTCGCATTAAGGGACACGTGATAGCTGTAGGGAATAACATCACTACAATACGTTCCTTAGAAGTATACATAGGATTGCCGTTAGAGTACGATACACCATGCACCGGCTTTTAAAAACCATGAAGCTTGCTCACCGAAACAAGCTTGCAATAAGTGTGACCGGACTTAAAGACGCTCTATTAATAAAAACCTGTCCTAAGAAGACCACGTTTTACCAGTATGGAAGGGCAGAAATGAAAGGCGATAAGTGCGTCATTAGCCCTGGCTGAATAACGCCAACACGTGTGGTGATCAGTCATCGCACATTGAATGTTCAGGAGCTTAATAGTTTCATATGTAGGTATTTCGACAATCAGAACGAAAGGAGAGATTCGCCTATGATCAGTGCAAATTCATCACACACATACGGAAACACTGACTACTACAACTCTTGTACTTCAGCCTGTGAAATGCATAATAAAAAAGAAGCTCTCATGCTATACATTCACTAGGTTTCTCACGATCTAAATAAAACGTCCCCTTGAGACAACGTACTATTTCTATCAGCACAGTATTCGTAATAACAATAAAAGTCACTTTCGCCGCAAGGGCGAAGCAATGAACGCGATAGCAAGAAATTGTAATGCTATACGAAGGGAGGCTCGCAGCTTCAGGAGCAATATTAATTGTAGCAAACATGCCCTTGCTTAGTGAGCGCCACCCGCGGGCAGCGCGTGCTGGTACAAAGGGCTTTATACGTTGTGTGTCACAAAGCTACACATACAAAGCTAGGGGAGGCCGCTAAATGAACAAACAGAAGATGAGCGCGAACTATCAAGTGAAGCACGCACTAAACTAACGCACAGATATACACCGAACAAGCGCGAATAAGCTGTCACCATGGGTAGTCTCAGTTTGATTAGCGCTCCTGTTGCAAGGGCGGCCGCCGTTGCGCTCCTCGCGCCATCTCGCTGGTAATGAAGAAACGCTTATCAGCGCCTGCCGTCTCCGAGTCCTGCCAGCGATAAAGGGTGTGTATATAAGGCTCGCCGTTAGCTCTCTGAAGGATCTGCTCTTTGTGGCGTAGTGGTTAGCGCCACGCGCTGCGGAGCGAAAGGTTCCTGGTTCGATTCCGCGCGTCGGAAGCATTTATCCGAATTATTTTTCTTTGGGACATTTATATATATATATATATATATATATATATATATATATATATACGGTTCATGACGGCGGCGACGGGGACGGCCAAAACCAGCCGAGACTGTCCATATAATCGTTATCGCATTAATAATAATATCAATAATAATAAAGTGATCCCATGAAGATCCCCTGAAAGCAGCGCAAGAAAAATATTTATTATGGCAAATCTATGTCGTCTGTCAAATCCCGTTCTCCTGCGACATATGTTACGTCAGGTCAGTGCATAAATGAATAGGTGCGGGAGTATTGCAACCAGGCTAGTAAAATGCGAGTATATGTTTTCCTGTACTACGTTGCCCTGGTGGTGGATATGAACCCCCCGCCCGTTATCGCAGGAAGAAAAAAATGCGACATCACTAGCCTTGCAAACGAAAGTGAGAATTTCGTTAAAATCAGTGATGATTGCACAAGTGAAAATAAGCTTTGACAAATCTTGCCATTTCGGTATTAACGCATCGTTATCATCTGAGGTGCCTTGAATATTCGGTATCGTCCTCTCATTTGCTTCCTCCCAGCTGAAACATTCCTCCAGTTTTTTCTTTCTAATTTCAATACGAAAACCCTGGAAGGAAGGAAACATTACAGCCATCTGTTCTAACATCATGGTATTGATATTGAAAAAAAAACACAACACAACAAAAGCGAGAATAAAAGAAGGAGAAACGGGCAACTGAATTAACCAAGACCGTCATGTCTCTCGCTTACAAAGGATAGTACTTCTTAGGGCTGGGTTCCACAGATTGCCTAGGATGCATTCCGTACAGATAGTCCTCTGCAGCCGCGTTCACCTGACAGTGGTGGAGGTCTGACGAGAGCGAGCATATGCACCCGCGCGAAGGGGAGAGCTGCTAAGAATTAAGCGTCTTTCGAAAGGCAACAAAAAAGATACATGCGGCGCACTCGCTCGTCCCCGCTCGTATACCGTCGGCTCGGGGGGCAGCTGCGGCAAAGCCATCGAACCTTTCGCAGTCTATCCTTAGAGCGTTTAGAATTGGAGAGCGCACTGCCGAAGCTGCCGAAGCTGGCGCCAAGGCCTGTAGATCGGAACAGGGCAGAAACGGTCTCGACGCAAAAGGCGGTTGCTGCCTCGCTTGTAAAATGTCCCCCTTTTTTTCTTCGCAGAACCCATCCGGTCGTGTCTTGCTTGCCCGGCGTGCAGAAGCATAGAAAAAAAGAGAAAAAATTACAAAAAAGACCACGGTTTCGTGAACGAAATGAAAGCGGGAACGACAGAAATTCATTCATAAAATTTCTAAGTCGATGCCTCTGATTTTGTGATACTATTAAAGCATTTCTTTTTTACCAAGATAAGCGCATCTATTTGTTCTTAAAGTCGATACTAAACGGGAATCCTTAGAGCAATTGGCTAATTTTATAAAAAGCTATATTGCTGATTTCAGTTTTTATGTTTTTCTTTGGTCAGTCTACAAGATAGCTGAAAACAAATTGCACCTGGTGACAGATATTTACCTAGCGCTTGTTAGAGCACGAAAATTTAACTTACGTATGTAGTAAATAGAATAATAAAATAGCATCTTAACATTACACTAGTTATAACTCTGTAAGTGAAATAGATACATTTATGTTTTTCACTGATGATATAGATATTTAAGCAGTCCCTAAGTATGCCAGTTAGTAGAGGTTTATCTCTAATACTGCGGAAGTTGTTTATTTCGCTCTCCGAACATGTGCTCCAAGCAATGGATTTTCCGGAATTCGGCAGACTTTTCAGCTACCTCTTGTGTACCATAACTACTCCTTTCGAGACTAGTTTATACCAGGAATCAGGATTAGTGACCTATCGAATGGTACCGTACTTCACTCCTATATCAAAATGAGACAAGTAGTTGAAATAGCATAGAGAGCTCACTCACCAACGTTCTGCTGCGCCTGTTATCCGTGGTTGTATTCGGCCACTGCACAACACCGGCACACGATTTGAGTTCCCTCGACGCTTGACACTGTAGATCATAACCTTCGTTGACGCTCCTCGGTGCTTGTAATATTCAAGGAATAGACGAAATGATTTCCCTTTTCGTAACGTGGCAATAGCCTTTGCCAGCTTCGCAATGCTCCCGCGTCCGTTCGACGTGCTGGTTTGTCCGCCGCCATGTTAGTTCTGGCTCCCGAGGTCCTCCCGTCGGTCGGGCTGCGACGTCACTCCTCCGGCAGCCAAACCCGTTTCGCGATGCAGAGGGGGTTTTGCGGCTTGATATGGGGGTTTTTCATCAACATCCATGGGGGTATCATCAGGGAAGTGCGCCTGTTGGAACCTAGGAAAGAAGACGAAGGAGAAGCGGAGGGGCGAACCACTAGGCACCTGCTTCTTCTTCTTCAAGATTCTATGACGCCATTAAAGCTATCGTAGTACACTTCAGTACGCGTCGAGTTCTTTATTGCCGTGCGCTACAGGATCGTCTTTGTCGTGCCATTACATATGGTGCCAAAACCCGGGATCTGCGGCTAATCGACGACATGGACGGCAGCACCGACAAGAACGATTTCTCCGAGGAATAATCGCCGGTGTTTGGAGGCCTCGTCGGTGGCCGCTCCCAGCAACGTCAACGAGTGGACGCAAGCCCAAGGTTTCCTGTGAGTGCACTGCAGCAATGGATCGTTTGAAACAGCAGAGATCATCGGCAAGCGCTCAGAATACCAAGATAATCAACGAGCCGACAGGTATATTGCAGAGCTACAGCGCCGATAGAGCGACACTCATCGCATTCAAGGAGCGGCTGACATCCAGCAATGACAAGCTAAAGAAGATATCAGAAGAAATGGAAGATCACATTCCAACGGATGAGCTCGCGTCGGAATACGCCGCAGCAGCAGACTAAGATCAAGCGGTGGCGACACTTGCACGTCTTCAGTGCCGAATCGAGGACTTTCCGCAGGGACGTCTTCACTGATCTAATCAGGACATCAACAACGCGCAAAGAGCCGTCGACGCTGGAAATCGGGCAAGTACCGTCCATGCTGTTGCGAATGTTGGCAATGTAAACAGCGGACCCCGCCTACCTCGATTGGAGATCAAGCCGTTTAACGGAAACATACGGGAGTGGACGGCTTTTTGGGAGCAGTTTGACGGCACTGTGCATTCAAATGCGACACTAAGTGAGACGGACAAGTTCCGTTGCCTCCGAAATTACTTTAGAGGAGAAGCTGCTGCAGCAACTACGAGCGCATGCCACTACGAGCGCATGCTACGAAAATGCAGCTCAGCTACTCAGAGACAGATATGGTGATAAAGGGCAAATAGAGCAACATCACCTACGAGCCTTGCGGGACATTCGATGAGTGAGACTGGCATCTGACGTGCAACAGCTGCGCATTCTATACGACCAAGTCCAGATGAACATGCGTGGTCTCGACGCTATCGGGGTGCCGACAAGCAGCTTTTCTGCGATGCTGTATGACATTCTCCTAAGAGCGCTGCCGCAAGAGATCTTCATTTCTTTTCATCACCAGCACCGTATAAGTGAGGTCATGTAACGAACATCGGCTGCTACAAGCGAAGGAACAGCGTCATCGTGTCAGGAGCTACAGTTTACCCGCATCGAAATAGAAAGCCGAGAGCGATCAGGGACACAAGCATCGACAGAACGCACTTACAATCGCAAGCATGTTCCATCGGCATATGTCCTGCATACCGCACATATGGCAAAAGAGAAATATGGTGAGTGCTTCTTCTGAAAATCTATGAGGCATGAAACGGAGGTATGCGACAGTTCTCTAACGATCGAAGAGAAGAAAGACAGACTAGCTCGAAACATGAGGTGCTACAAATGCACGATACCGGGACACCAAGCCAGAGATTGTCGAAGGCGCATACAGTGCATGTCTTGCAAAAAAAGGCATGCAACAACTATGTGCAATCCAAACGCGAAGGAAAAGCATAATAAGAAATTGCACACAACGACAGCATGTGTTAATGACACACAGTCAGATCAGAACGCAAGATCAACTGCCGTAACGAGCTGCCAACTTGACGAAGGTGTACATCTACAAACCTTTCGTTCCTGGGTGGGAAGAGAACATAAGGCTTGCTACATAAGAGGAATTTTAGACAGCGGCAGCCAGTGTTCATTTATAAAGGAAGAACTCGCTACACGTTTCCAGCTGAAGGTAATCGGCGAAACGAAGCTGGCAATCAAAACGTTTGCGTCTGAAGTACCTTCCCAACCACGGCGAAGTAAAATAGTCGAAGTGCACGTGAGAAGTCAGTTTGATGGTGACAAAGAACAAGTAATCGAAGCTATCACAATACCGGTGATTTGTCAAGATGTCGCACTGACGAATACTGATTGTTCCTTTGGAAACAAGCTTCGAGAACTAAAGATGGTATTAGCGGATGAGCTCACCATTCCCATGGCGCAAGCCGAGCCTGGAATAAGTTTCCTTATTGGATCAGACCAAATATGGAAGATCATAACCGGTGAAGTGATTAGAAGTCAAGAAATTGAAGGACTAGTCGCTATTAACACCATATTGGGTTGGACGCTACAAGGACCTGTAAAGAAAAGGACCTTTGTGCAAAGCACATCCTGGGTAATGGTATGCGTGTTAAGAACGGATATACATACGCAGGCGGAGATTTGTGATGGTCTGCAGTCCTTTTGGACTTTGGATGTTATGGGCATCTCCTCAGAGGAAGAACAGCTAACTTCTTCAAGCACGTTGTCCAGGTTCCTAGAAAATATTGTAAAGAAGGATCGACGGTACGAAGTTGCAGTGCCGTGCAAAGAACCTGACATAGACCTCATCGAGAACAACTACCTCGTAGCACGTAACCGCCTTCAGAGCCTCATACGACGTCTATCAGCTAAAGACGGCCTGCTGGAACGCTACGACCCTGCCATCCGACAGTATGCCGAATCGGGACACGCGGAAGTAGTTTCCAAAAGAAAACCCAACGAAGAGCGTACCTACTGCATGCCGCACCGAGAAGTTATCCGTGAGGACTCACTCACTACGAAGTTGAGGGTGGTATTTGATGCCTCCTCACATGCAAGAGACAAGAAATCGCTCAATGACTGCCTACAAACCGGCCCGAACTTGAGTGCTCAACTCCTGCAAGTCCTTATGCGATTTCGTTGGTACAAAGTACCAATGACTGCAGACATAGAGAAAGCATTTCTGCAGGTTGGTGTTAGAGCATAAGACAGGGATCTTTTCAGATTCCTGTGGTTTGCTGAGAAGCCGACGTTACCATTCACGGAAGACGACATACAAGTCTGGCGAATGACCAGAGTACCTTTCGGATCAACGTCAAGTTCATTCATGCTTACAGCGACCATTCAACATCACCTCAAAACAGATGCCCCGCCACGGTGGTCTAGTGGCTATGGTACTCGGCTGCTGATCCGAGGGTCGCGGGATCGAATCCCGGCTGCGGCGGCTGCATTTCGATGGAGGCGAAATGTTGAGGCCCGTGTACTGTGCGATGTCAGTGCACGTTAAAGAACCCCAGGTGGTCGAAATTTCCGGAGCCCTCCACTACGGCGTCTCTCATAATCAGAACTGGTTTTGGGACGTTAAACCCCACAAATCAATCAATCAATCAATCAACCTCAAAACAGATGTAGCAAGCGAGTGGTACGGAGTGGCCCAACTACTTGCTAATTCATTCTATGTAGACGATTTGCTAACTGGGGCGGAGAATTTACAAGCAGCTGTAGAGCTATACGCCACGGCGAAGGAAGTAATGAATGACTCTGGAATGCCACTCAGAAAATGGACAACAAGTTGTCAAGAGCTGCAGGAAATATTCGAATCGAACCAACCAGCTCTACCTAACAGCAGCGTACAAACGTCATTCAATACAAAAGGGCTCGGAATGACATGGAACACGAAGACCGACAGCCTTACTTACAGCTCTAAAAATATCTTGCCATTTCTGGAGAAGGCTCAAGATACAAAGCGCTTCCTTCTGCAAACAGTATCTAGAGTTCATGATCCACTGGGACTGGTTGCTCCTTTCGTGGTGCGAGGGAAGATGTTATTTCAGCAGCTCTGGGTCCGTAAAGTCGACTGGGATGAAGAGCTGCCAGGTGATATAGCACGGCAGTGGAAGAGCTGGAGAAGTGATTTGGTACATCTTCCCAAGGTCAATGTTCCCCGACGATTGACGTTAGAAGCAGTTGAAAGTCGTGACATTCAAATTCACGTATTTCTGGACTCAAGCACAAAAGCTTATGGAGCATGCGCATATGTTCGTGCCGAGCTAGCTAACGGCGACATCAGCACAAGTCTCATTGCTGCGAAATCAAGGATCGCCCCATTGAAGCCTCTCTCTTTACCACGCCTCGAGCTAATGGCAGCGCTAATAGGCAGCAGATTGCTGAAATATATAGAAATGCCCCGTTCTTTGACAGGCCACCTTCTTTTATGTGGACAGACTCTACAATTGTTCTAAACTGGATTCAAGCAGATTCAGGCAAGCAAGAAGTCTTCATCAAAAACCGCATCGCTGAAATTAAAGCATTGCCCAGGTGATGAAAACCCTTCAGACTTCCTAACGAGAGGTGAATCACTGGACGCCTTGATACAGAAGAGCGTTTGGTGGCAAGGACCGAGTTGGCTGCGGCGAAGTCCTTCTGAATGGCCACAGAGGAAACTCGTCGCCGCTGGAGAGGATCATGACGTAATCAACTCGGCACATCTAGCCCTCCAAGTAGGTGAGAAAACGCATGAATGGAGAGCGCCAATCTTTGATGTGACAAAGCACAGTTCTCTCATCAAACTGCTGAGAGTCACGGCGTGGGTACAGCGCTTCATACACAACGCTAATAAAAGCTGCCCGAGGTATGGATGTCTGAAAACAGAGGAAGTATTGGCAGCTGAACGTTATTGGATACACCAAGTTCAAAGTGAAGCATTTGGTGAAGAAATGTTTGCGCTTCTTAAGAAGCAGGTTCTGCCCAAAAGTTCAAAGGTGGCTGACTTACAACCATTTCTAGACGGAGACAAACTTCTTCGAGTTGGTGGGAGACTGCAAAACCTGAATGAAAGCACTGGAACGAAGCACCCACTGGTGCTACCTGACAGTAATTATTTCACGTTCCTTGAAGTTCGAGATTCCCATGTTCGCACAATGCATGGAGGCATAACCGCCACGCTAAACCACGTGAGAGAGCGCTTCTGGATTATATGAGCTCGCCGAACAGCGAAGACAGTGATAAACCGTTGTGCGTTATGTGCTCGCAATAGATCGAAGGCAAGCTCGCTGCCGCAGGCTCCACTTCCGACCTGTAGGATTGAACGATCCAAGCCATATGACACTACAGGAGTGGATTTCGCAGGACCACTCTTTGCGAAAAAGGCCGGACAATGCGACGAGAAAATGTACATCGTTATTTTTACTTGTGCATCAACGCGGGCAATACACTTGGAATTGGTGACCGACATGACAAAGCTTCCTACTGGCATTCCGCAGATTTATCGCCAGGAGAGGATTGCCCAGCGTTAGTTACTCAGACAACGCTCGGTCGTTCAAAAAAGCGTCTAAGGAGTTGAAGGAGATAATGGACCGAATCGAAGAGACTTCCTTCCAGTCATTCCTCACGACACAACGCATTAAATGGAAATTCATCGTGGACGCTGCTCCGTGGTGGGGCGGCTGGTGGGAAAGACTGATTAGATCGGTGAAGACGTCCCTGCTTAAAGTCCTCGGACGAAATAGCCTTTCTGCTGAACAACTCAGTACGCTAACTACCGAGGCCGAGGCTGTGGTTAATTCCCGACCACTTACTTATGCTTGCCGCGAAGCCGGTGAGCCATCCGCGATTACACCAGCACACTTCTTTATAGGCCAACAATTTACCACTTTGCCGGATGGTGATTCAACAGAAGATTCAGTGAACCACAGCAATGCAAAGGAATATTCACGCCGTTTACAACACCGCCAAACTTTATTGGATCATTTCTGGAGACGTTGGAAGCACGAGTATGTTCTCACTCTACCACCCGTACATCGTTCTCCTGGATCTTCCCGTAACTTGACAGTTGGAGACATCGTGATTGTGGACACACCCAACAAAGCGAAGTTTATGTGGCCTCTGGCAACGGTTGAAGAAGTTTACCTCGGCAATGACGGAATTGTTCGCGCTTGCCTGTTACGCCTGGGTAACGGAAACGTTTTGAAAAGACCCGCGCAAAAGATACACTACCTGGAGATCGGCGCTACCACAACTGAGGCCCCAGAAGATGTTGGAACCTAGGAAAGAAGACGAAGCCGAAGCGGAGGGGCGACCCACGAGGCACCTGCTTCTTCTTCTTCAAGATTCCATGACGCCATTAAAGTACGCGTTCAGTACGCGTCGAGTTCTTTATTGTCGTGCGCTACAGGATCGGCTTTGTCGTGCCATTACAGCGCCGTTATAGTCCCTAGGGACTCTGATGACGGCATGTCCCCCATGTGCCCTCATCCACCGCGATGGGGGGGGGGGGGGGCGGTATATGTTTTGGCCATGGGAGTTTGTGGGCAGCGTATACTTGCAGGACCTCCCAGCTGGGTATGTTTTCATTTACAGTGTAGCAGCCGCTGAGTTTTCGCTGGTGCGTGCGCTTCTCACCGCCGTGCAATGAAGACAAAAATGTTCACCGATGACCTGCGCCGCGGGTTGGTTGCTCAGCAACGCACAAGACATGTGCGATAGGTTTTCATCGGTTTCCTGCTTATGTCTGTCTTGAGGAAAGGGATGAACCTGTCATGCCGGCTCATCGGTTTTGCGCCAAACATTTTCGTCACGACTAAGCCTATGTGTAATTATTTAGCGTTACTGCGGCTTGTTTCATTTGAGAGAAATATCATTGTCACAAGTTTTCCAAGTGCTCAACACCAAGCTTCTTGGCATAAACAAAGTGCGGACACAGAGCGATAACGCTTACCGCAAAGCGCGCACGACATTAGCTTAGCTCGATGTGCAGAAGTAATCGCGGTCGCCGTGTATTATTAAAGTGGGGAAGTTATAGATACGTCATACGAATTTCATTCACTCAAGTGAAACAAATATATAAGCGCTTAATTCACGCAGCCGTGAGCGAAAGGCCGATTACAGCGATGCTTTTGCAAATCTCTTGCGGCTGTGATAGCACACACGAGAAGTGTCTTGGGCAATGCTGTAGTGGTTGTGATGCGCTTTACGTTTTTTTTTTCGATTGTCAGACCGCTCGAATGAACTACACGCTTGAAATATGCCGCGTCGTTACTGGACTTCACGCCTTCACGATCGGAACTGAGCGTATACAGGCAGAGCCGCAAGCCGCGGTTATGCGCCTTGCTGGCGGTGATTTGAGAGCCTTGTCCTTGGCACGTTATTGCTTTTCTTTGTGTGTGTGCGTTATCACAGACGAATTTGCATCGGTAATAGCATCACCAATATCGCATGCTTGAGTACCTATTCCGTTACATTTGTTTCTGCGCAAGGATTTCGTGTAGGGATTACAGACGTCACAAACAGTATTTTTTGGCTGAGGCATTTTCAAGTCGTATTTAAACAAGTCTCGCTGTTGCTGGTGGTTCATCCTTGCGCTAGTTACCGAATTAAAGCATACGCATTAATTAAGCGATGCGGACATGATAGCTCGTGATCATTCGCATCATTTCAATCAGTTTCTCACGTCTTTTCATAGCTGGACGTCGGCGCATTCTTTTCTACATTCATTGAATGCTTCCTACAGAGCTAACGCAACTTCGCGGCTGCCCCTCGAAAACTGTTGTAAATACGCCTTCGGCGCTCCGACGCCCCGTGCTCGGAGGCAGCTTTCGCACACGCTGCGCCGGCGGTGGTGGTGGCGCGACCGTGCAGAGCCGCGTAGGGAGCCCAGGCAGCGTGCCAACACAGGACTTATGTAGGCGTGAAGTCGGCCAAAGTCGGCAGCTATATCGGGCCTAAGTCGGCAAATCGCGCTCGCGCTACTTTCACCCACATCTGCCCGATGATGACCAGCCAGAATGGCGCCACTGTGGCGAAGCCACCATGGGTCGAACTTAGCCAGCCAGAGTGGGCGAAATTTGGCCAGCCAGAATGGGTCAAATTTGGCCAGCCAGAATGGGTCGGATTTGGCTAGGTAGCATTGGCCGATGTTGCGGGCATTCCGGCTTTTTTGACGTGTTGTCGGCCCCGCCAACATCGGGAAACCCCTTGGCGACCGTTCACAGCCACTATGGTGTTTCTAGTTTACCCCACGTGTGTCGCGCCGTTTGGATTGCGATAATTTTATTTTTGTTTTCACATTTTCGAAGGGCCAACAGTAGTTTGTGTAAATGTGCCTCTCATGCATACGCGAAAGCTTTATTAACACAGTAATAAGTGGGGCTAAGTGGATCCTCTGTACTTTCTATTAATACGTTCTAAACAAAACAAATAACACAACAAGAGAGGTTTATAGGGTAAAGCACTATTTCATTTATTTTGTGAACTCTGCATTGATAATATGCTATTCTCGTGTTGCACCGCCGTAGTGGAAAAGCTTCGGCAAGGGTGGAACCTGCGGGGAAAGGCGTGATAAGTTAGCACAGCTGTGGAGCACATCAGCACTATACTATAATTGCATGCAACTTATGTGCGACTCATGAACAAACGCGGAAATTCAAGAAATGTCAGAAACATTCATAATCGGGCACTACTTTAGAAAATAGCAAAACAACGTTGTACTTTTAAATATAATAAATCTATGTTCAATATTCAACCCCCAGATCTTGGTGTCGTATCGCTTTACATACCCAAAGGGAAAAAAACGTGAGTAAAGGTTCTGTTGCAAAGCAATTTTAAAAGCGACACATTACTTGAAATAGGTGCATTTTGCATTATAATAAATTTAATATTTTTGGCATACATCGGAAAGGAAAACGTAGACGTGAGCTAACACGACACACCCCAGGGATGGGGTCGTTAGGTAAAAAATGTCCTTAAATGATAGGTGCAAGGTGCATTATAAGCAGATATTACAGAAGGAACCTCTTTTCAAGGCTACTATAAAAATGTCATCGCATGCCGGACTGCCGCACGTGTCCTGCACCAAGGAGCGCGTGTTCTGTATCACGTTACCTTTAAAAATAGGCCGCGCAACTAGTGCCGGCAGCCCGCAAAACAGACTAGCAGAATAGTTGCCGGCATTTTATCGCTGCCGGCGCATTTCCTGTTATAGCTATTTTAACCGTGTCCGTGGTTCCAACGCCACCTAGACTGACAAGGCCTGTGCGCTCCTCCGTGACGTCACCGCACTCTGCCCGTAGTACGTAGCGCTCCTTGACTGCGGTCGCTTTAGCTGTAGTTTTTTTTCTTTAGTTAGCGTAAGTCAGAGCGATGATCACGAGGCTAAAGCAAGGCTAGTTCACATTATGAGGCATTCCGCTGTAGTTTCGGGCGTATACATACATTCGCACATTTAGTTGTAGTGCCTCCTCTCGTATTTCTCTTTTTTTTTTGTTACCGGAGTGCGGAACATGACATCTGGTGCTTGTCACCAGATTGCACGCACATGGTTTTGATCTAACAAACCAGAAAGTATTTTTTTTTTGCGCCATGTAGCTCACCAGTTGAGTTTACAGGGTGGAATAGGTTATTTCTGGAAGCTTCTCGTCGCCTGGGACGCACAAATTTGCCAAACATAATTGTTTCAGCGTGGAGAATTCTGTCGTTACTGTTCTTTAAATCTCTGCGCTAGCCACTTTTTCCAGCGGTTCGCAGTGTGATACCAAACGGACAATAGTTTCAGAACAAAAGATAAATTTTATTTCGGGAGTGATTACATCTTAGCATATACACAAACAGAAATACAAATGCACAATCATTTCAGAGTAAGCAACTTTCTCTTCGTTCCATTTGGTTTCTTTTTGCTTAGCCCTTCATTTCTCAGGGATGCGTAGTTCTTGAGCAGGATGTTTATTGCTGGTAGCAAAATATTTTTCATCACTGAATCTGGAGCGTGGCCAGCTGCACAAACATCAAATTCTTCCTTATCGCTCAGAAAATACATAAGCACACTGAGTAGCATTGATCGATGATTAGTTTCAGCCTGAAACAGGGGCTCATGTTCTTTGCTAGTGACGTGATCGAAAACAACCTTCGCGCAGAGGACTGCATGAATAACAGCTGGCTGTGGGAACTTCAATCCACCTCGACTGATGCTGTCAATAAGAACATAGTCACTTTTGTGCAGCTCTCGTTCCGTAACTGTCAGTATGTCACGGCAGTCATCACATGGTTGTCGCTTAAGAGCTGCGTGTGCACAGTAGCCGGCAATGTAGACCAGCGCGGCCATGTCCTGCCGTGGCTTGTTTAATTCAGCACTGGTCAAGCGGATGTCATACTTTTTGATTATTTCCTCGGCATTAGACTCATTTTCATTTTGACTGGATGATCCAGGCATGTCAAAATCAATGTGTTTTGTAGGCGGATCTTAGTCTCAGCCTCAAACACCTGTGTTATCGACACGTTATAGTGCGAGCCACATAGTCGCCTGTGTCTCCCAAAGCGAGCGTCAAGTGAGTCAGTTTGGAATTTACCGAGCAGCACGTAGCTAAAGGCAAGTTCCTCCAAACAATACCTAGAAACCTCAATCAGGGCATACGTAGTTAGTTGTAAAGCTGTGTGGGTCTCTTTTGTGAGAGCGCCTGTTTGCACGTTTCTGTCCTTCCAGGAATCAAGCCAGCTAACAAATTTGTCCAGATATTGTATTTGCTCGCAGCTGATATCACACACTGGCTCTTGCCACACATCTTTCAGCCTGCAGCCTTTACGAGGAGTTTTCACATTGACGATGCTCCACCACTTTACAATTACATCAATGAAGTTTCCTGTTCCTTCAGCAAGGACCAAATGCAAGGTTTCACCTTGAATCCTCAAAGCCGACGACACGTAGGTGTTAAATATCTTCAGAGCAAGCTTGACATTTTGTTGCTCTAGGTTGCTTGGGTTCAGAGCCTTGTAAGATAGCCCATAGGCAATTTTCACAACACTATTTTCTTCACTTTCATGCAGTTTCCTTAATGTTGTGAATGATGCACCTTCCAGCCTTTTGTTGTGTTCGTCATAAGAGTCAAAATGAGGATAATACAGGCACTTGTCAGAATTTTTCTGGTTAATCCAGTTATTTCGAATGAATTTTAGCAAATGCACTGTGTCAACAATGTGAAATAAAGGTTTTTTAGGATCTGCTGGATGAGGATACAAGATTTCTAGGCTGTTGGTTCTTGAAAACTGTGACATTACCTTTCGGTTAATTGCATTATTGTCTGTGATTACTGCCACAACATGAAGGTCACAGTCTTCAAGAATGATTATTACTTCTCTTAGCACCTTATGCAATTCTTCTGCTGTAATTTTAGCCACTGGCAATATGTGTGCTACACCTTTAAATGATGACAATAAACTTTGAACCATAAAAACATGCGCTGTTTTTGCTGGTTCAGTGCTGTTAACAGAACCTCCTGTTATCTTGCCTGCCTTGTAGTCGAAGAATTGCTGCAAATGTATTTCATCAAGCATCAGCGTGACATTTCTTTCGTGCAACATCAGTAGGCTGGCCCTTCTTCTCATGTACCGTAAGAACCCTTCTTGGTTTTGTTCCGTCAAAGGACTCACATCATGGGCGCCACATACACGTTTGATTGTCGAAGGGTGAGGCAATACTATGTTACCACTGCTTCGCAAAAAGTTATAACCATGGGGAGAAATAGTGTAAAATACAGTTGAGAGAACTAATAGTTCAGCGGAATACCTTTTGCTTCTCCTCATCAGGAGCTGGCACTGTTCCCTGAGAAACATTATTGCTTCTGCTCTTTCGTCCTCCAGCAGGTATTCCCCAGAAATATCCTCGAGAAGCGAAACCACATGCTTTAAAACTGCATTCACTTTTTCATCTTGTACATGTTCATTTCCAAGACAGTATTCTTGAACGCTGTCTAGAAGTTGCACTAGCACACGCATGTCGTGAACTACTTCTGGAATGGCGAGCCGTTCGTCTGATGTAAGGCGAGCACCTCTCACAAAGACGCGCACAGACATACCCGATGATATGATTACAGACGAAACAAGCTTCGGAGTTTCTCCCATCTTTGCTTCAATGTGCGCGAAGATGGCATGGCCGTCGGCATTCACAACTGACCAATAGTCTTTTGCTTGTAGCAGATGCAGGCGAGACTCTATGTCATCCAGGCATGTTAACTTGTTTTCGTCCAACTCCCTCTTGTGTGCCAGCACAGACTGCTCGATAGCTTTCTGAAGTTGCTCATCTTCTCTTCGTTTTTTCTTCATTTCTGGTTCTTCTCTTGATTGGTGAGTATCCGACAGGTAGTCAGGGCTGCCTGGAAAAATTGTAGGCACAGCATCATGGGTAAGTCGCGTCAATTTCATTTTCACTTCAACGGTGCGACCGTCACAATCTGTATATTTTGTCGTCGTGCGGAGATATTCCTCTTTGAAGTGACGTTCGCATACCTGCACAAAAGACAAATCAAATTCAGTTGGTTTCACTGTCAATTGTGGTGCATCTGCGCACATGTAACAGAAGTAAGCAATGAAACGCAAGAAGAAAAAGAAATAGGACAGCTTAGGGGCCGTTATTAAAAAGCGAGGCGTCCTATTTCGTATCTGAAAGGGTGCTGCTACACCATGCGTTCCAAACAAAATTGCGCTGTTGCGTGCAACTAAGCAAAATGGTACCACAACTACGGTCTGATAAAGATTTTCTCACGTTAGCACTAGCAATTAGAGAGGGAGAAAAGCAATTACACGACAGCAAGCCACGTGCACGTAAAATTGGTACATAACCTCATAATTGCATAGGGACCACGTGGAAAAATGTGCTCACAGAAAGCTCCCCCCTCACACGTCGACGGGTCCTATGAGCCGCATGCTTGCAAAAGGTCACATTCCTAGTCATGTCTGCACCGAAATATAGGTGACAAATGCAAAAGGACACACTTACCAAACGATTCTTAAGCTTCGCAACGTCTATGTCGCCGCGCCGCACAGCTCGCTGCCATTGTGATCTCCGCTCAGGATCTCGAGGGAACTCGGATAGTCGTACTTTAGGGCCAGTGTCGTAATTCCCTTTGCAGTTTGACACACAACAGCGTCCCATTCTTCCGCGTATGTGGCATACACGCACGAAAAACAGCAGCACACGAAGAACAACACTGCAAAATGGCGGCCACGTTTGTCTTCTCAGCCAGCGCAGCACAGCGCGCAGCACCAACACAGAGCGAGGAATGCTGGGAAATTTGCAACTAGCGCCATCTCATGCAGGTCGCCGGAACCTTGCCCGAGCAGCGACTGCTCGCTGCCTCGGGCAGGGTAGAGTGACGTCAGACGCCGGGAGGAGAGGGCTGCGGGGGCCTTCAGTAGTCTAGGTGGCGTTGGTGGTTCGCCCGTGTCACTGGAGGGCCCGTTGACATACGTTGCCGCTTCGCGGTGCGCCTTCGGCGCTCTCACTATTTTGCTCGTGTCACTAATGCCAGAGCCAGGAGCGTCAGCGACGGGCGCTAGCGCGCCCGGCGCTGACACCAACGCGATTCTGTTTTAAAATAACATTACGGTTTCTTCGGAGCAGTTGTGTTAGCGTTAATAGTTCTTACAAAAAAATGAAACACCGAAAGAAAAAGAAATTTCACGAAGGCTGCGATTCGTACCACGGTCCTCCAAACCACCGGCCAGCGCGGCACGCTTACCCACTACGCCACCCAACCGTGCCGTTCTTCACTGAAAAAAATATCGGTGGGCCGGTGTGGCAGTCATCACCGTGCTGCCGACAAGTCACATGGTCGCGGGCACCCAATAGGTGGGAACTGCCGCCAACTATACTGCTGTTCTGTTTTGCCGGCTGCCGGCAATATAGACACTACCTTAAAAATACGGGCAAGGAAAGATAATGTTACGAGACTGCAAGTCACCACACAAAGGGTATTTGATACAAGCACAGGATTAACTACATGAAGTAAAACTGCTTTGGGACAATGTACGTAGGCTCTTTATTCGAAAATAAGGAGCCTACGCACATCACGACACAAATAATATATAAAGTGGAACCGGTGCTTTAACATCACAACAATATGTGCCACATCCCATTTTGAAAACTGGCCAGCAACTTACCGAATTTTGGCATCCGCTCTGCACTCTACAGCTGTGAGTCCGCAATACAAATTCGGCGACGACACTGTAGTCTCATCAAAAGGCACAGGCTTGTGTTCATATACAACCGATGTCACAGTTGGGATGGGCATTGTCGTCGGAGGTACACTCGCCAAGGAATCGCGCAATCAACTTGAATGATCGATCAATGTAGTACATGATAAACCATAAACGCGTAGACAGACTGCGTACAGCCGTTGATACTCCTTCGTGCACCTTACACGTTGGTAGCAATGCAGCCGCGACGAGAGAGCGCGGAAAATTCCTCGTGGTTTCCCCTCCGAAGGCAGCAAACGCCAGCAAAAGCAGGTTCAGAACCACATTCTTTGCAAACTGCAGATGAGCACAATGGATGTGCATGGAGGGGGCCGTGACAATCGCGGTTAGTTCTGAAGGGGACGCACCCCCCCCCCCTCACGCACTTTTATTTTCTTATGTTTAGTTGCTGCTGGCTTAGCACGTGCTAGGTTAGTACTTCTCGGCAGAGCAGGTGCGTATTTTTTGCTTTCTTTTTTTGTAGTTGCCTCAAAACGTGGAAGACAGCATTTCTTGTGGGCAAACATGCACAATGACGGGGACACCCGCCGGGACTGCATTTGTTAAGTGCAAGATGGTGCAGCCTATGGAGTATGCATGTGTTCTCTTGCCAGCTACTTGTAACAAAGGATTTCGCAGAGGCTGAACCACCCACTCTAGCTAAAAACGCGAGCGAAATGCTGCACTGCACGTAACAAACGTAGCGAGGGCATCGAATTTCTGCAAGTTTCTGCAGTGCAGGAAAACACGTGCTCCCTTGACCCCTTTGGGACGCCGACTAGTGCGGACGCCACCGCATCGAGCTCCATAGTTTTGCTGTGTTTCGCGGGTGCTCCTCCTCAGCACCCGGGAAAGATTGACATCCTTATAGTCACGAGGTCCAGCGGCACCGGTGGATACCATAGCTTTGGACCTGGGATTGATTTTCACGCCGCTGCGATTCTGAGAAGACTCCCACCCCGCAGCGGTACCGCTAAGCCTACCCTCGGGTAGGGGAAGCGGCAGCTGCAACGCGGGAACGCTGATGGCGTGCTTGCAACAAACGGTGACGACTGCGCCCGCCCCGGCTAAACGGAAAGAATATCTAGGGACTTTAGCCCCGGCAGCTACGGCAGCGTCTGCGGTGGACCAGGGGAACGCGACATCGACGCAGCTAGCAAATGCTTCAGATTCCGAGCGTGACAGCATGGAGTACCAAGACGCCGATGCACGGGTGCAAGTTAGCGATCCCGGTACCAAAACGCCCATGCAAGAGCGAGCCAGAAACCCAGTCGGAGACGAGGACGGCTGGCAAGTGGTGCTTACACTGCGCCAGAAGAAGGCCTTGGCCCAAGGCAAGAAATTGAAGAACAGCATTGACGACAGCGAAGGCAAGGCCAGCCAGCCGCAACAAACGAAGCCTACAACCAACGCCGGACGGAAACGCATGTTCCGCAAACTACCACCACTGCCGAAAGACGACTTCAAAGTGGTTATTCGCCCGCATCAGGGACTTCCTATGAAAAACCTCACCAGTCCACAACTCGCCGAAGCTGTGATTACAGCGTGCCGTGGCCAAGTAAGTGGCGAAAAGTTCCTCCTAAGGCTAAAACCAGGGTCGAACATACTTATTGTGTCGACACCCGACCAATCTACGGCGGACCACATTCGTCGCATAACTGCCCTCAACATAAATGGAAGAATGCATGCCGTTAATGCATGCGTGGCCTCAGGGGGTGGCACCGTCAAAGGTGTAATACACGGCCTAGCTCCTCAAACCCCGGCTGAAACGCTAATGGCGAATCTGCGAATCCGCACGCAAGGAGTCGAGATACTCAGAGCGCGGATGCTCGGAAATACCAAAACTGCCGTTGTCACATTTTACTTGTCAATCATACCACGATATGTGTATTACATGGGTGGTGAGTTGTCGTGTTACCCGTATAAGAACACAGTTCAATTCTGTAACGCTTGCCAACAGACCGGGCATCGCACAGACGTATGCTCACAGCCTGATCTACCAGTATGTCGGAAGTGTGGCAGGAAAGACCCCCAGGTGGATCACGACTGCCGCCCCACATGTGCCTCCTGTGGCGGAGATCATCTGACGGGTGACAAGGAATGCAAGCGGAGACTGAAGCCCCAAGTACGCCCCCGCACCAAAACGCCTAGTAAGAACCCTTGGAAAAACGCACCTAAGCTACCGCCACCACGACCAAGATGGCTTAGCTCGGATGACTCGGAGGACGAAGACGACGAATGGCCCTCGCTACCCCGAGAGGTCGAGACGAAACCCAGAGGCCGTTCAAGATCAAGATCTCGCCCAAGGACGCCTAGTCCAGCCAAATCAAAAAGGTCGAAGGGGACGTCACGCTCTTGGTCCCGGTCACGATCGAGGAGGAGAGACGCGGACATCAATATGCTCCCCCCAAACTACACTCCCCGCAGCTCAACCTTAGGCCCAGGGCTCCAGGGAACAAGGCAGAGAGCACCGATCATACAAAGGTGAGCTGGGTGGGGACGGTCAAACCCGAGGCTCCCATTACATCGCATCCTGAGTACCAGAGAGTGTTAGCAGAAAGTCGCATGCTGAAACGAACCCTTGAAGAAATCAAGCATGAAATAGCCGCCCTTAGAGGGCAGATTAAAGAAACCGCTAAAATTGAACAGCCGAAAGTCAATGAAGTGGTAGAGCATACGCAGCCGGCTCAAAATCCGATCGAAGCGATGCTACAGCAAATGATGCAGCAAATTCTGGGAATGCAGAATTTTCAGAAGCAGCTACTGACCGATTTCCAAAATTTGAAAGAGCAGGTCGATGAGCTCGCCTCCAATCAAAAACTGTTAAATCGTAAGCGTACGGCTGGTAGCCCAAATGCACCTACCCTTCGAAAAACGAAAAATGGAGCCGTCCCTAACTCCATGGGTACGAACAGTGTTACTGGCCATGGCAGCTAATCATGCTAAAACAACCGAAACCGTTGAAATTTGGCACTGGAACTGCCGCTCTTTCCAAAAGAAGGCGGCAGCTCTACAGTGCTACATTGATACGGCAATTGTGAAGCCGGACATTATATGCCTCCAGGAAATTGGCAAATGCACGGTTAGATTGCGCGACTACTACACACATTATAACCCGGATTATCCCAGGCTCGCGACGCTGGTTAGCAAAGGGATCGCTTCGAACGTTAGTTACTCCCCCAACAGTCAAACACAACACCATATAGTCGAACTCTTTCCTACAAAGAGAGGACGCGCCAAAACCGTAGTAACAAATATTTATAGTCCACCTAAAGAAAGGGGCACGGATTTCGCGCCTATAATTACCCACGCCTTGGCAAGCATGGAGAGGAAAGATAGACTAGTCCTTGTTGGGGACTTTAATGCTCCCCACACAAACTGGGGATACCGAAGACACACCCAAAGGCAAATTACTTCACGCTATAGAAAATGCAGGCCTACAGCTGGAAACGTTGCCCTCGGCTCCTACTAGGACAGGGAACAGTGTAAGCGCCGACACGTGCCCAGACCTCACCTTTTCGCTGAACGTTAGAGACGGGCACTGGAAAAACTTAGAAGAAAACCTGGGGAGCGATCACTTCATAATAAGCTTTTCGACTACCACTCCTAAACTTAAACGCGACCTCGGTTCCGCGTCTATGACGGATTGGCAGGCATATCGCCGGTACCCACTTCCCTTGGCTCCGCCGGCTACTGCAGATCAATGGGCGCAGGATATTAAAGAGGCATACGAAGCATCTACCAGAAAAATTAGGCTCACTACGGAAAACCCTGTGGTTGACCCACACTTGCTGCATTTGTGGGACTGCCGACGAGGATTGACCAGAAGATGGAAACGACAAAGGCTAAACCGAAAATTGAGAGTAAGGATCGCAGAAATCGCGGATCAGGCAAACGAATATGCTCGTAAACTGCAGGTAGAAAACTGGGCCCAATTTATCGATTCCCTCAGCGGAACCCTATCTACAGCGAAAACCAGGGCTATCCTAGGAGGGATGCTAGACCCTCAAAACACGCGGACCGCCACTACACGAACGCTAAGAACACTAAGCGGCATGTACCATGGTGACAACGCCAAGTTGCTACAGGAGCTTAGAGAGCGATACATTGGAACAAAAGACTCGATGCTCGTCACGCACATTTACTCCGGTGCAGAAAACGACGCGCTAGACGCACCTATAACTAAAGCAGAGCTTTTTGCGGCAGCACAAGGTATTAAGAAAAATTCAACGCCAGGGGAAGATAAGATCACCAATTCCATGCTACGCAATTTAAGCGACGAGCAGCTTGACCGCTTAGTAGAATATTTCAACGAGCAGGTCTGGGACATCGGGCACCTTCCACAACAGTGGAAAGATGCCACGATCATACTCATACCTAAAGCTGGCAAGGCTCACAGCCTCCAGAATTTACGTCCAATTTCACTGACGTCATGCCTAGGAAAACTCTTTGAAAAAGTAGTTTACACGAGGCTCACGAATCACCTAGAGGATCGTAGCCTCCTATCCGACTACATGTATGGATTTAGAAGGCACCTTTCAACTCAGGATATATTTCTCAGACTTAAGGAGGAGGTCTTAAGCAATATACCTACGGGAGGAGAGCACATAGTTGTAGCCCTAGATCTCAAAAGTGCCTTCGATACTATGTCGCACACGCTCATACTTGAAGAACTAGAAGGAGTAGGCTGTGGACAGAAAATGTACAATTACATACGGTCTTTTCTCACAGACAGAAAAGCCACGATAGGAATAGGCGATATCAGGTCGGAGAAATTCGACATGCCAGGTAAGGGCACACCTCAAGGGGCAATCCTCTCGCCCCTTTTATTCAATTTAGGCATGAATAGACTAGCCAGGCGATTAGAAAAAATTCCAGATTTAAAATTCTCGCTCTATGCAGATGACATCACCCTGTGGACGACAACAGGCTCTCTGGGCAATAAAGAACAAGTTTTACAAGAAGCAATAGAAACAGTAAATGATTTTGCAGAACAAAGCGGCATGTCCTGCTCACCAGACAAATCAGAATGGGTTAGAGTACACGGCCGGAACTATCGAAAGGATCAAAGCGTTCGCCTATGGTTAGGTGACACGGAAATTCAAGAAAAACAGAGAATCCGAATCCTAGGCCTATGGTTGCAAGAAAACCGCAGAGCTGACTTTACTATAAAAACGCTGAAAACGACAACCAAACAAATAGCTCGCATGATAAACAGGGTGACGAGGAAAGGCAGAGGCCTAACCGAGGCGGAGGCCATCCGGCTAGTTCACGCTTTCGTGCTAAGTAGGGTCACATATAGCCTGCCGTATCAGGAGGTCAGCCATAGCGAAACTAAAGAAGTAGACGTAATCATACGCATGGCGTACAAAGCAGCACTGGGACTACCACCCAACACATCCAACGAGAGACTACAGGCACTCGGACTTCACAACACCTTCGAGGAGCTGAGGGCGGCGACTCTGCTAGGACAAAGGGAGCGACTCGACCGCTCAAAGGCAGGGAGACGTGTCCTTGCGGATTTAAATTTTCCAATCAGACCACATTACTGCGAGGAAGACCTCGTTTCTGTCCCCGGGACTTTACGAGAACAACTAATAATTTGTCCAATTCCGAGGAACATGAGTCCGCTCTACCATGGTGGAAGGCGTGCGGCTAGAGCGAGACAACTCGCTAAAACTTTTGGCGGGCATGATGACGTCGTTTACACGGATGTTGCGAAGTCTGAACATGGCCACGTTATAACGGCAGTTAACTACTCCACACACTCAAATATTGAAATTTCGGCCTCCGTGCGCACTAAGTGCACGAGCACAGCTGAAGCAAGTGCTATAGCTGTAGCCCTTAAACAAGCAGACGCAAAGGATACTTCAGTAACAGTTTTGACTGACTCGCAAGCGGCGTGCCGGATGTTTGTAAACGGACGTCTACCGCACATAACTGCCAAACTACTTGGAGAAAGACTCCGCTCATCGCACAACATTATGTGGTGCCCGGGACACTCGGGAGTCCCAGGAAATGAACGGGCGGATGCACTAGCTCGCGAGTTAGCTAACCGAGCTGGCGATTCCCCAAGCAAATTACCAAAAGCTCACGCCCCACACGACATCCTGGAGCACCAGCGTCGCGAACGACAAGCTTACGCGTTCCCGCATCCGCATCTCGGAGTAGGAGAAGCTCGAAAATATAGAAAAATCCAGACTCACACCTGTCCGCACTTGGGACTGTGGCACGCAATGTGGCCAACCCAATATGCAGGCCACTGTCCCCCTGGTGCGGGGGTCGGCCTTCACTTCACCATATTATGTGGGAATGCATGTATAGGCCACCAAACGTGAACTCCCCACTAGTACTGACCTCTCTTAGGGAGCCTTGGGAGGCCGTCCTCGCTCGAGCCGACCTGGAGACCCAGAAGGGTCTCTTAGACCAGGCCGAGCGTACAGCGGCGGCCACTGGAGTCCTGGACTAGGGACCCACCCTTCCCGCTCCCTTGTTCGCCCTATTTATCAAATAAAGTTTACCTCTCTCTCACGTGCTCCCTTCCCGTGCGACAAGAAATATTTAGCTGAATCTCTTGCTACTTTCGCCCTTCTTTTACTTTTTTTGATTATAAATACATTAGTTTTTAAATACTAGAAAACGCAGGTGTGGGCTTCTATCGACACCATAGTCTCATATTGTAGCGGTAGGAGGGTATAAGAAGAGATTTATTATGGGCGAAGTTCTGCCCGAAAATAGGGTTAACAAAAAGTGAGTCGCTAAGAGCGTTCAACACACACACTGGCGTCTCTTCTTTGACTGAGCCTACCAGGCAAACTCCAGGGCTCGTGTCTCTGTCTCGTGCGCGTGCACGAGAGGCACGCGTTGCGCCGCCACCACGGAGAAGGATATGAAACGCGAGATAGCAGACGCTCTTCGTGGCTCGCTCGCTACCATCGACGCTCAAGCAGCCTCAGCGTCATTAGTCCCCCTCCGAGTGCGCATCGTCCCGATGCGTTCGCTTTGGAGGGCAAGAAAATGAGAAGAGCTCTGTCGCTGTCTGTAATAGTAGGGCTTCATGCGAACTACGTGAACTGTCTCTGGAGTAAAGCGCTTGTGTCCGTCAGGGGTGACTTTGTATGTCAAATCACTTATTCGGCGAATGACTTCATATGGACCAAAGTACCTTCGTAGGAGCTTTTCGGACAGACCGCGGCGTCGTACTGGTGTCCAAACCCACACTTTTTCGTCTGGCTGGTATTGAAAGACCCTGCGGTGCTCGTTGTAGTAGCCTGCGTCCTTTATTTGCTGTTGACGTATTCGGAAACGGGCTAGTTGACGGGCTTCTTCTGCTGTCTGTAAGAAGTGACCAATGTCGGATGAGTCGAAGTTGTCATTATGGACCGGCAACACTGCATCAAGTGTCGTCGTGACTGTACGGCCATAGACCAGTTGGAACGGGGTTACGCGAGTTGTTTCCTGTGGTGCCGTATTATAGGCAAAGGTAGCGTGAGGCAAGACTTGGTCCCAGGTCTTATGTTCGAGGTCAACATACATAGATAGCATATCAGCAATGGTCCGGTTTAAGCGTTCCGTCAAGCCATTGGTTTGAGGATGGTATGCAGTGCTTTTCCTGTGACTGGTGTTGGTCATCGTCAGCAGGCACTTCATGAGCTCAGCTGTAAACGCTGCTCCTCGGTCTGTAATCACAACCATTGGCGCGCCATGACGGAGGACTATGTTTTGTACAAAAAATGTGGCAACTTCCGGTGCCGTTGCCCGCTCAAGACAACCAGTTTCAGCATATCGCGTGAGGTAATCAGTCGCGATGATGATCCACCTCTTCCCAGATGATGACGTGGGGAACGGTCCAAGAAGATCCATCCCAACCTGTTGGAAGGGAGTTTGAGGTGGGTCTATAGGGTGAAGAAGTCCGGCCGGCTTTACAGGTGGTGTTTTGCGCCTTTGACATTCGCGACAAGTCTTCACGTAATTCTGAACTGAGGCTAATAACTTGGGCCAGTAATACTTTAAGTGAATTCTGGCGAATGTTCGGCTGACGCCCAAGTGACCTGAGGACGGTTGATCATGGCAGGCTTCCAATACTTCAGGTCGCATGGATGATGGTACAACGAGCAAGAACTCATCGTTGTGTTGGAAGTTCCTCTTGCAGAGCGTATCACCTCGGAGGCAGAACGAGGACAGTCCTCTCTTGAATACACGTGGAACTTCAACGTCGTGCCCTTGAAGATATTTTATGAGTGGGAGCAGCTCTGAGTCCGCCTGTTGATGCTTGGCGATTTTCGACGCTTCCATGACGCAAAGTGAGGGGAAATCGTCTTCTTCTGAGGGGGTAGAATCGACTGGGGAGCGTGACAAGCAATCAGCGTCGTTATGCTTTCTGCCGGACCTGTAAACAACAGTAACGTCATACTCTTGCAGCCTGAGGCTCCACCTCGCAAGTCGTCCCGATGGGTCTTTCAGGCTTGCCAGCCAGCAAAGTGAGTGATGGTCGCTCACTGCACGGAACGGCCTGCCCTAGAGATACGGTCTGAATTTGCTGATGGCCCATATGACTGCCAACCATTCTTTCTCCGTCGCAGAGTAGTTTCGTTCAGCTTTCGAGAGAGTGCGGCTAGCATACGCTATGACCTTCTCTTCTCCGTTTTGCCATTGAACTAGAACTGCACCGAGACCGAGATTGCTTGCGTCAGTATGGACTTCTGTGTCCGCGGTCTAATCAAAGTGGGCGAGGATGGGTGGGGCTTGCAAACGTTGTTTTAATTCAGTGAAAGCTGCCTGTTGTTCAGGGTGCCAAACGAAAGGTACGTCTTCCTTCGTGAGTCTCGTTAAGGGTTCTGAAATTTTCGAGAAATTTTCGACAAATCGCCTGTAGTAAGCGCACAAGCCCAAAAAGCGGCGCACCTCCTTTTTGTCTTTAGGCCTGGGGAACCCCGCGACGGCTGCTGTCTTCTCGGGGTCCGGTCCAATACCTTGCGCGCTGATGACATGACCCAGGAAACGGAGCGTTTCAAATCCAATGTTGCACTTCTCGGGTTTAATCGTCAGGCCGGCCGATTGGATCGCCTGGAGTACTAAACGTAGTCGCGCGACGTGCTCTTCGAAGGTTGCAGAGAAAACGACAACGTCATCCAAGTACACTAAGCAAGACTGCCATTTGAGACCCGACAGCACACTATCCATCATTCGTTGGAATGTTGCTGGCGCGCAACAGAGCCCGAATACGAGTACGAGCTTTGAACTCGTACAGTCCGTCCGGGGTCACGAAAGCTGTTTTTTCACGGTCCCTTTCGTCCACTTCAATTTGCCAATATTCGTTTTTTAGGTCCAATGAGGAGAAAAATTTAGCATGTCGTAGCCGGTCCAATGCGTCATCGATAGGGGGCAAGGGGTATACATCCTGCTTTGTGACGGTGTTAAGTTTCCGGTAATCGACACAGAATCTCAATGTGTTATCCTTTTTTCTGACGAGAACTACCGGAGATGCCCATGGGCTGTTGGACGGCTGAATGACATCGTCCTCAAGCATCTCTTGCACTTGTCTCTTTATAACCTCTCGTTCCTTCTGCGATACTCTGTACGGGTGCTGGTATACAGGCCGGGTCGCTTCATCTGTTATGATACGGTGTTTAACCATCTGCATGCGCCGCACTTTTGATGAGGTAAAGAAGCGTTCTGCAAAATCATTTATGAGGTCTTGCATGATTTTCTTCTCGGCTGGCAATAGATGTGGGCTGATCGTAACTGCTGCTGTGGCGTCGTGCGTAGTTTTCTCAGTAGGTGGCCCTGACTCCAGGCTACATACGCTTGTGACTCCACTAATGCTGTGCAGGAAGGCGATGGCAGTGTTCTTGGCGACATGCTGAAGTTCATTGCCGAAATTTGTCAGCAATACATTGGCATGCCCGTCACATAAGCGAATGATGCCTCGAGCTACGCAGATACCCTTTTTCAGTAGTAGATCAATATTGCCATCCGCTATACCCTCAGAATCGACGAATGCTTCGTTCTTTACGCGAACCAGCAAACTGCATCGGGGTGGCACAGTTACGTCGGTGTCTATAACCCGCAAGGCAGTGCAGTCTGGATCATCAGGGTCCTCCGTGTCAATGGCCAGATTCGTCGAGAAAGAAACGCTAGCTTTTTGGAGGTCGATTATGGCACCGTTTGACTGCAGAAAATCCATTCCGAGTATTACGTCCCTTGAGCATTCCGGAAGTACTATAAATTCGCAGACGTAAGTAACACCTCGAATCAAGATTCTTGCCGTGCATTTTCCCAGAGGTGTAATGAGGTGACTGCCTGCCGTACGTATTTGCGCTCCACTCCACGGTGTCAGTACCTTTTTGAGCTCCTTTCCGAGTGCGTGGCTTAACACGGAATAATCAGCACCGGTATCTACCAAAGCATTCGATTCACGCCCGTCCACGGCAATAAGCAAATCTGAGGAAATTTTCCGCGTACTTAGTCGTCTCTCTCGGTTCGTCTCTGCTGCGCTGGGCCCTTGACGGAGGATCTTCACTTTGGCGAACGTCAGCGGCCTTGCCTCCCCAGGTCGCTGACTTTACTTTTCCTGACGCGGGCTTACTGAACGACGCCTTGGTGAACTTGAAGATGGTCTCGGACTAGGCGACCGGTAGCGAGTAGGCGCTGATGACCGTGGCTCGTGTTGGGGACAGGCAGCTGGAAGTCGACTTCTCCTTAAGTAATCTTCGATCTCCGTCGGTCGTTCACCGTTGCGAGGGCAAGGCGCATTGATAGAGAACCCGCGAAGACCAACCCGTCGATATGGGCACCATCTGTAAAGGTGTCCAGCTTCTCCGCAATGGAAGCAGAGTGGCGTCCTGTCGGGCGTGTGCCACACGTCGCTTTTTCGGGGCCTGAACTCTCCTTAGAGGGGTGTACTGCGTGGAGCCGGCAGGCGGCGACTAGGAGCGGCGAATTATGCGTTCTGTACGGCTAGTTGGCGTAGCATGTCGGAGTATGTCGGCACACGACTTTCCTGCAGTGGTTGATCGAGTGGGACAGGCTGCACGTCCGGCTGCGGTTGTAACACGAATGACGGCCGAATGACGGCGGCGAGAGAAGAAACAGTCGGGGCAACTTGTGGTTGCTGCAGCTTCCGAAGCTCTTCCTGCACGATAGATCGCACCAGTTCCCTCAGCGCCTCCGTGTTACTGCCTATGCCAGCGGAAAAGACGTTAACAGGCGCGCCACTGGTGTCACGGTTGTAGTGACGGGCGCGCTGCTGCAATGCCTTTTCTATCGTAGTCGCTTCGGTGCGGAACTCTGCAACAGTACGCGGCGGATTGCGGACCAGTCCCGCAAAAAGCTCCTCTTTCACGCCACGTAGAAGATGCCGCAACTTCTTGTCTTCTGGCATGTTTGGATCGGCGCGTTTGAACAGACGGGACATGTCCTCAATATACATGCCGACGCTCTCGTTCGTGCGTTGGTTCCTGGCTTGTAGGGCATTCTCCGCCTTCTCTCGGCGATCGGTGCTGGCATATGCAGCAAGCAAATGTCGTCGAAACTCTTCCCATGATGTCATAACGGCCTCGTGATTCTCGTACCATGTCCTTGCTGCATCCTCCAACGCGAAGTACACGTGGCGAAGTTTCCGTGCGCGGTCCTAACCGTTGACGTCTGCGACCCTCTCGAAGTGCTCCAGCCAATCCTCAACGTCTTCGTAAATGTCGCCGTGGAACGACTCGGGCACGCGCGGCGGGTACACGACGAGATCAGATGATGTCGCCGGGCTAGTCATTGTTGCGGTGTCAACAGTTGACATTGCCTGCGTTGTCGTAGCAGCGGGAAGGGGTCCGAATTCAGGCGGGTCTCCTCGGAGGCGGCGGCTGGAGCGCTGGTGTACAGGAGTCAGTTCTCCGGGCTCCAATAGCTGAGGATCGGGGCTCCGGTCTCTTCCACGCAGAGGACTTCCAATCATACCCAGCACCTCCACCAGAATGTAGCGGTAGGAGGGTATAAGAAGAGATTTATTATGGGCGAAGTTCTGCCCGAAAATAGGGTTAACAAAAAGTGAGTCGCTAAGAGCGTTCAACACACACACTGGCGTCTCTTCTTTGACTGAGCCTACCAGGCAAACTCCAGGGCTCGTGTCTCTGTCTCGTGCGCGTGCACAAGAGGCACGCGTTGCGCCGCCACCACGGAGAAGGATATGAAACGCGAGATAGCAGACGCTCTTCGTGGCTCGCTCGCTACCATCGACGCTCAAGCAGCCTCAGCGTCAATATGAACGTCAGAGACAAATCCTACATTCCCTGCACAGAGCACGCAGTCAAGCTCGATATTTCTGCTCATCTAACTAGTACAACGTAACCGCGATGGCCGATGTGTAAACGAATTCGATATGTATGGAAAGAACGCACTAACGGTCGTTATACAAAAAAGCAACAAAAAAATGAAAAAGAAGGAATTATACGCAATGCCGTGGACACATTAAGGAATTATTAGACTATTGTATCTGCGTGGTAGTAGAGAGCATGGAGGTGGAAAAGGGAGGTATAAGTTTACTGAGCTTATGCGAGCTGCGATACATGCGTTGCGCTGTACTGGAGCTGCTTTTCAAAGGAATGCACTAGTTTCGCGAACGCACTGATGAAATGTGGAGGGGCACGTGGTCAACAACAGCTTGACTTAGGACGGTCGGTTCATGCTGTAACCCTGCACAAACATATGAAGAAACTAGGGAACAGAAGAGAGCTTTGATTTTCAACAGATTTTAAATGCGAAGCATTTCTTAGCGAACTTCGGCGAGTTTGAGCGTATCTATCTATCTATCTATCTATCTATCTATCTAGCCGCCTACGATTTTCTGCTCTCCTGGCCGTTTCGCTAATCGGATGTTTACGAAAATTGGTATGCCACATCATGACTACATGACGAACATAAATGACAGGTCATAACATCAAAATCATGACATGGATGTCATGAGCGACATGATTTACATGCCACGTTCTTGGTGCTCTCCTGGCCGTTTCGCTAATCGGATGTTTACGAAAACTGGTATGCCACATCATGACTACATGACGAGCATAAATGACAGGTCATAACATGAAAATCATGACATGCATGTCATGAGCGGCATGATTTACTTGCCACGGTCTTGGTGCTCTCTTGGCCGTTTCGTTAGTGGGATGTGTAGGAAAATTGGTATGCAACAATATCAGTGCCTGACGAACATAAATGACAGGTCATAACATGAAAAGCATAACATGCATGTCATGGGCGGCATGATTTACATGCCAGGCTTTTCGTTAATGGGATGTATGCCCCAATTGCTATGGCACAACACGACAGCATGACGAACGTAAATGACAGGTCATAACATTAGAATCATGCCACGGGTGTCATGACCGGCATGATTTACATACATGCCATGGTCCTGGCGCTACTGCCGTTTCGTTAATGGAATGTATGGGCTCTGTCTACTGACCAGAGGGCGCTACGTAGCTCTCGTCGGACGTCTCGGTCGCGCACGGTGGAAACCGAGGCGACAGGGACGCGCGCGTTTCTTCGCTGCTTTCCGGGCGTGCTGCGAACCACACGAACGCTCGCGGCGTCGCCCTTTGGAACAGTTTGCCGCAGGTTTGGAGCGCGCGTCTCAAAGGAAATAAAACGAAAGAAGGTGGGACGGGCGGGCGGTGCTGCTATAGAGTTGGAGACGCGCATCGCGTTCGCGTATTTCCCTGCCACCGTCTGCCCAATTTTGCTTCTTCTCTCCGCCAGGCAGTGCATTCTGGCGCTGATGTCGCACATGGAAAACTCGACTGCATGGAGCCTATACGAAAATTGGTTTGGCACAACAGGACTGCATGACGATCATAAATGACCGGTCATAACATGAAAATCGTGACATGCATGTCATTAGCGGCATGATCTACATGCACACGTTTCTTTAAAGGGATGTATACCAATATTGCTATGGCACAACACGACTGCATGACGAACGTAAATGACAAGTCATAACGTGAGAATCATGACATGCGTGTATGAGCGGCATGGTTTACATGCCACAGTCATGGTGCTCTTGCGGCCGTTTCGTTATCTTCATATGTACTAAACTCGGTATGGCGAGACAACAATGCAAATCCATTTTACGTTCCTTATGCGTGCTTCGCATTTCCTTGATTCCCACTGCACGTGGGATCTGCCAATTTTTTTTCAGTGCATGCTGGTTGTTTTTATATAACATAAAATACGCAGATCGCCTGCACAAGAACACGGTGTCATCACATACACTCGAGTATAACTCACCAGAAAAGCTCTCTATATATCAATTATAGGTGTGTGCATTTGTTTGCCACCTTTGAGATCAAAAATGCTTGCCATATGACTGCTTTTCATTTTTTCGTTTTTCCCTTTTTCGCAAATGTCGTGGTCTTGACAAGAGCACTTCATATGAATTAGCAATGCAAAAGGGATCTATGTATTTCATGGTGTAAAAAACAGCTAACATCCTCTGAATATAATGTTAGCACTAGATCTGTTTTGTCCCCTCGCTGTCACACTGTTAGCACCGTATACCCTTCCTTTGCATAGGCTGCTAAATGTCAGTAGTATAACGCCGACTGCGAGAGTTTATTTTCGCTTCAGCGCACCATAATGTCTGCGCAGGACCTTTTTTGTCTATTCGCTGTTGCGCTGTTACCTCCGTATGTCCTTTCCTTCCATAGGTTGCTAAATGAGCGCCGCTTCCGACTGTTTGTCTTTGTTTGAACATGTGAGTGGCGGTTATGCCCATCGATGTAAGCACGAACAATTTCTATGAACTTTAATTTTTGTGACATGCGCTGTCAGATAATTTTCCACCATGCTTGTCGATCCTTCTGGCTAATGTTAACTGTTGCGCCAGCCTGTTGCGCAAAGTTCCCGCCAAACAGCCTATACATGTATATATCAATAGTTTCTCTATATGCATGTTTTTTGTGTGCTGTTTATGAAAAACAAAGCGCGCGAACAGAATATTATATGCTGATCAAAACTCACGTGTGCTATGTTGCGGCACTGAAGCGCGTATGCATGAATATATGAAGCCCAACTGATTCTTACGTCGAATCTCTCAAGTGAATTTCGGTCATTCTTGTCTCGATCGGATCTCTATTATTATATACAGCAGGCTTCCAAAGAGATATCAACCATGAAACGCTGCGGCGTAGTCGACGTTGCCTCCAGGACGGCAGAAATGACTCAATGTTTCCTGTGAAATAATCTTTCTAGGCAAATATCGCGCCAAATTCGCTATTCCTCAGGCGATGCTGATGAGCGGCAGAATCGGCACCACATTTGCCGGAGAAAGCTATCGGCTCAGCCGACGGGGGCTCTAAAGTGGCATACTTGGCACAATGTTGCCAATAAATGGAGTCGGCCAGCCCATATTGTCTGTAGAAAGGCAAAATCGGCGCCATAGTTGCCGTTGAAAGCCATCGCCTCAGCCGATGTCGGCAGTAACGCGGCATATGCGGCCCCATGTTGCCGATTACAGTCGACGGCCTGCCGATATCGGCGGGGCAGCGGCTATAGTAGCCCGCCGTTGCCAGTCATTGACGGCGGCGTAGCCGATACTGGCTCGCTGTCGGCAACATTAGGCCGTGGATGGGCCGAACCTTGCCGCCATAAAACCAATATCGGCCCTACGTTGCGTGCTGCCTGGGAACCTACATGACTGCTCATGTAGGCTCCCTAGGGCTGCGGCAGGCGCTGGGCGGGGCCTCCGCGCCGCGACGTCGACAGGCCCCGGAAGGCTCTACGTTCCACAAATGGCGTAAAAATCGACTGCTGCGCGTTCCGGCTTCATGCGCTGGGAGTGGATCTACTAACCTCTCTCTACACTCAAGCTATTTCTATGGAAGGGCGATCACGTGACTGGAGGCCGCCATTCGCGCTATTGCACCTTTTATGTAGGGGCGCCCTCGTCGGGGCCAAATTTCAGGGCAAAATATTCTTAATGCAGGCGAAGACTGCGTTTTCGCATAGTATTACATATAATAAAATAACACTACTCATTACACAGAGTGCTCTTTGCGAGATATTCTGTCACTTGTCTTTTATTAACCGATTTTTGTTTTCGCTGACTACTTCAATGTGAACAGCGCATCGACATCAGTATTTTTCAATTCGAAATATGCGGCGGCAGATAAGCAACGGTTCACGGCTTTCTGGGGTTCTGGTAACTCGCGCTGTTTTGTCTCGTTCTAAACATTCCGTGAAAGTTAGAAAGTATGCTCTTTTACTCCTGCTTCCTACCTGCAGAATACGTTAGAACGTGCTTGTTTTGGGCAGTTTAAACGCTTCCGCGGAGCGTAATCAGCGGCCTGCAGTGGAAAGAAGCCGCTGTTTAAATTCCGGCAGGACGAGCACGTACGAACCGGTGAGTATAAACCCATTGCTTCTGTTTGTTAGCGTTGGTTATGCGTTTCAAACGGCAACGACGGACTATAATTGTAAACATTCCGGGGTGTCATGCTCTACGAGCGAAAAAGCAAGATTTCGTTTGGGCGACGCGGCTTCCCCGAGGGCCGAGCTTTTGAGAGAACTGAAATGCATTCTGGAAATTTATTGCTTGGCAACGGACACTGTATCTAACCAAAGGCGGCAACAGCGATAGATGGGGTTACATGGAATACACTGCGCCTGTCCGTACGTACGAGTTTGCAAGAGCTGCATGTCAAAAGCAAAGTTAGGTGTTCTACTTGGACAGTGTCTTTTGCACATGATTTAGCAACAGTCTTTTTTCTTGAATACATTTGGTGTGCAGTGCTCACAGAATGAAATGCAACATGTAAACACCGATCGGTGTCAAATGCGCGGCTACTCGATATAACCATGGCATGTCACTTGGGATGGCGGTTCGATGGGTCACAAACTGATGAAGGCAGAAACAAAAGTATGTGCGTTAGGTAACCCAAAATTTTGGCGCTTCGATCCATGAGTGCTGTGCATAATTCGAGTGTGCTTTTGGTTTATAGTAAGAAACCAGCATGTTATACAAGGATGTGCGTGCGTTTTTATTTTTTGACAGTCTCCTGGACCTCTCTGCCAAACCCAGTCATCCATATCCCACATGGTCGCATTTCATCACAATGGGCGAGGCACTTGCTACCTGACCCCAGCTAGCACACAAG